>JANHFL010003895.1:246660-260544 GCA_032468155.1 Oxyrhabdium leporinum | reverse complement strand
CTGTGCGTGCAAGAGGTCTGTAGAACTACAGTAAGTTACACAAAAGATCTTTTTTTTTTTTTCATGAGAAGTTGGAAGGTCTGAACTATGGTGGGGGGTTTTTACCATAGTCCCAAAGGCTTCTTGCATGCGCAGCGGAGAACGGACCTGGAAAGCAGGTTAGTGAAGGGATGTCGCTGCCTTGGGGGGTGGGGTGGGGGTGGGGGTTTGGCATGGGTGTGGGGAAAATTAGGGCACCCCTTGAAAAAAGGGCTGTTTTTTGGGGGGACAAAAGAACATAAGACCCAGTCTTATTTTCTGAGAAACATGGTAACATTCTAAAATCTATGCTCGAGTTGTGATTTTCAGATTCTTAATCCTAGAATAGGCAACCTGGTATTTTCTAGACAGATTGGCTTCTCCTTCCAACCAGCACAATCAGTAGCAAGACATCAAGAGCCTTCTAATCTAGAATAGCTGGAGGCCATCAGGATGCCTAACTCTGCTTTAGTTGTATTCATTTGAACTTGCTGAAGTGAGGGATTGAATTGCGATGACAACAGGCACAGTTAAACACAATCCATAATCCCCAGTGCCACCAGGTCTGTTGTACCACAAGTCTCGCAAACCTTAATCAACTGTGATGTTTGAAATGAACACATCTGCATTGCACCACGCTGCGGAAAACTGGTATAATGAAACTGCAATCAATGAGGTGAAGGAATGAGAAGTGGTCGTATATATGAGTGACAATTCCTATTATTACCCGTGGTGTATTCTTTTTTTTTTTTTACACTATCAGGAATATTAAAGAATCCAGGTTCTTTCTTGTTGGCTTTTCCACTATCCCTTAACCTTCAATACCTATGCAGGTCTGGGGAACAGCTCCATTTTAATCTCCACAATAAATTAGTGTTAAAATGCCTCATACTATTGGTGTCATGTAAAAGAAAAAAGGACCGTTAGAAATATATGGGGGTATTCTATAGGTAGATACCTGAATGAATCCTCAACTGGTGTCTTTTACAGAGCCAGGAGTAATGAACCACCTGCAGCAAAAATTAGCTGAAAGTCTGCAAGATCAAAAAAATGCACATAACAATTACCAGGCTAATTCTCTTGACTGCCAACAGTTCGATCCTGACCGGCTCAAGGTTGACTCAGCCTTCCATCCTTCCAAGGTCACTAAAATGAGGATCCAGCTTACTCTTTAAACCGCATAAAGAGGGCTATAAAAGCAATATGAAGTGGTATATAATGCTAAGTGCTATTGCTATTGCTCGCGCACTTTTCTTAAGACAAATCTGGTTTGTCTGGGAGAAGCCAAATGTTGGGCTCTTTTTATTCTTATTAAACACCACTGGGAAAATCTTGCTTTAGTAATAATCTCTGGTAAGCAAATTTTTAAAAATATAGAGGAAGAACAAATTCAGCAAAAAGACCAGCTAATCTAGTTTGAAATTACCAGGACGTTGATGGCCAACTATTCTGTCCTTCCCTCTCCCATCTGAGAAGAACATTTCCCCAACTTACTCTGTGCGTTGAGGTCCAGTATACACAGTTTTTAATATTACAAGCCCATGACTTTTGTGGTAGCATAATGAGACGGTTCCAAAACCACCAGCATTCAGCTGACTTTTTTCCAAAAAATCCTCCGATTTCATCTGGATGTTAGCCAAGGCCATGACTGTGGTTCACAGAGCACTTTAATTCAGAAAAAAAATCCAATGCCTGAAATGTTAATACAGAAGAGAAGGTATTTTATGATCCATCCTTTAATTCCTACTCTAGATTCTGGACAAAGCAGGAACTTTTGTAACCTTTTAAAAAGTTCAGAAGATGACTTCATCTTCCGCATACCTAATGCCTATTCAGAAATAAATCTCTAAGTATTCAATGGTACATACTTAGGAACGAACCCCCCAAATAAGTTTCAATTTCCTTCACTGTCTCAATCAGAGGTAGATACCCTGGTTTCCTCTAGATGTTTTAGACCTCAGTCTAACCATGGTAATACTAGAATTGATGGGAGTACTACCCAAAATATGCGAACAGCAAATTGAAGCCTATTCCTTAATTTAAAGAGGTTAACCGATCATGTATTTAAAGACAATAGACGGTCAAATTTTTCAGCGTAGCAACTGGATTACCTATTCTCCAAATTAGCCAGGGACAGGATTCTGCCTGGATGATGAATATTATTATAATGAATTTACACATCAGTGTTCATGTCTATGAAGATTCTCATCCCAAAGGTTCTATTCGAAAGGCAACTGAATTTCCTTGCTTACCCTCACCCCCACCCCCGCAAACATTTCAATTCTCATTCAAGAAGCTTCTTCAATTCTAAACTTCTTGGATCAGAAGTGAAAAGTTCTCAAGGGAAAAAAATCGAGAAAGTCCAGTTGCTTTTTGAACAGCACTTTTAGGACATCAATGTTCAGTAAGTCTAGAAGAGTTCATATAAACGGAAACAAAATCTGGAAAAAAAAGGGAAGCAATTAAAAAAAGCAAAAAACTTATCACCATAGTTTTAAAAAATACATTATGTAGATGGTAGCAAAAACACATAAGCAAGTTGTGTTGGGACTTTGCAGCCACTTCTGCAAAGGCTTTCAGCAAGTTGTAGAGTGCTCTTGCATAAAGCCTCTTTTTGTGGCACCTCAAAACCATCTCCTTGACCATTGCAAGCACTAGATAATAGACTAGATGGACTTTTTACCCTTTTGAGAAAACTGCCTTATTAAATTACATTTCTTCATTAAATTAAATTTCTTCTAACTGTCTACAGATTGCTTTTCAGTCTTATCAAAGATGCCAAGGATTAAATCTTGGGCCTTGAAACCTTATATAGAAAGCTTCTGATCTATCAGAGACATCTCTTTCCCTGCCGCCCTCTAGAGCAAATAAAAGAAATCTGCATGCTTCAGAAAGGCTTCAGAAGCGACAGCACAGAATGCAGAGAATCATGGCATCCCTTCAGAGCTTTTTAAAAAACTTTCAAGAGATTAGGCTCCACACATAATTCAAGAAGGGGTTGCTTCATACAGTATGGGAAAACATCCCAAAATGGCTGCTTTAATAAGCATGGTCTGGAATTCAGCACCAACATTTTAAAGAATGTTAAATGAATTAAATAAATGCTCTTGAAGACTCAACCAAGGCGGGGACTGACAAAAAGAAGAGAGAGACGGGTGTGCATCAGGAGGGATGAAAAAACACACATTTGCACTATTCGAGGCATGAACCTAGCATGCACAGAGTAGAATCAGGAAACCTGTTACTAGAGTGTAACAGAAATCCAGGCAGGACCCAACTAATGCATGGATAAATTGCCTATTTTCTGGAGTAAGATATGAACAAATTCTCCAGATGTATTGATTTAGTACAATGGCAAAAATGTTAAAAACCATTTCACAATTACATTCTCAGTGAGCAAATACGAGCAAAGTTATGGTACCTCCTATTTGCCAGCAGAACACTGGGCACACACTGAAAAGTTTGCTTGTAAAGGAAGTGTACTCAGACTAAGACTGAATAGGAGGTGCTTATGGAAGTACATGCTATGGTTTCATGTGTCTGCTCTTGACTCTCGTTTTACTTTGTTGCCTCGTTTTACTTTTTAAATTAATAAAAAAAATCAGATTCATTTTATATATAAATCCTTTTGGAGCTCCTGAGTCAAAAAGGTAGAACAGATGCTGCCATTGATTTAGGACCTCCAGATTTTGTTTTTTCGGAGGGCACTTCCTACCATTGGGCCACACTTATAAAAATTTCTCCCTTAACAGGAAAACGCTGTCAGACGCGTGAGAAAATAAAGATTTGGTAACAGCGGGGCCACATCCCTCTTAAAATTCTAGGCATAAGGAAAGGAGATTGTGTAATAATATTATATGCCTTTCCTGGAAGCACCTAATTTCTGATCATTTTGACTGCAGCTAGACCCACAAACCCGGAAGGGCACTAGGTTGCTTATTCTTTCTATTTTCTACTCCTCTTTTGGTTTCCAGATCAGCGAACTCACTTCAGTTCCTTCTTTCTCACGCCCAGAGAGAGACATACACACACGCGCCATTTCCACTTCAGAGGCATAAAAAGACACGCAGGAAAACAAAGGCTGCTCGCCAGCCTTTTGAAGATCTATGGATCTCAACTGCCAGGGTTCCCCAGCCGTCTCTCCCGTTGAAGTCCGCGCATTTTTTAAAAAAGTGACATTGAGAAACGCTTAAGATTGCAAACGGGAAAGAGGCTATCCACCCTTCCCGGTTACATCTCGGAGTTCATAGTCGAGCGGAAGGGCTGGTCTACAGACTCTGACCAGAAAGCCGAGCTGCTTTCAGTTTCATTTTCGGCTTTCCCGCCTTCCAGGTTTTTTTTTTCCTGGTCTCCGGGTCATTTCCTAAGGAAATCAATCGCGACTGATCAACATCCCAGGACCAAACAAAGGCCGCGGCTCTCTCCAACCCCTTTAAGAGTCAGCGACCCATCCCTAATCGTATTTTCCCTTCAGCGGTGCGGGGAAAAACAGGAAGAAACGCAGAAGGGACATCCGAAGCGCGATTTCCTCGGGTTCGACAGAGACGTGGGGAAAACCCACCCGATTCCCTTTTACCTGTTCTCCTCCAAACGGGGGGTCCACCCTTTTGCGCGCTCCGGAAAGATGGGGATCCCCTCTCGCTAAATACACCGCCACCTCTTCGCCTGTTTCTTCCTCCTTCGCCGAACTTTTTCGGGGCGGAGTTAGGCGGTGACAAAAGAGGACGGAAGCTGTCTCTCCAGCCTATGAAACGCGCATCTTTCGCAAAGGGGTCACTTTTGTCACGTGAAGCCTTATAGATGCCAAGTCCCGGCTTCGGAAGCCACAAAGGTTCTGATCTAGAACGTCAGATCAAACCAAAACTTTATTAGGGAGATAAAATAGGAAGCTTAAAAAAAAGGAAATTAATGCAAAATTTCAGACCTCAGGAAAGGTGAATAGTACATTATTGGAAGAAAAATCTAGGTCCAGTTCCAAGCCGGGAATAAAATGGAGGCTGATTGGAAAGATTCTGTTTATTGGTGAATAGAACCAACACACACATAACACAACCTGCAGTTCTGGGACAGCTGAGAAAATGGAGTTGAGTGTGGGGTGGGTTTTTATACCTTTTTTATTTTTATGGGGTCACGTAGGGGTCATGGCTGGCTCTATAGGCAAAAGGGGAAATGCAAATCCTAGGTGTTCGTCTAAAGCACGGGTGTCAAACTTGTGGCGTCATGTTATCATGTGATGTGACTTTTGTCCCCTTTGCTAAAATGGGGGTGGGAGTGGCCAGCGCGTGACACATCCAGCCAACGGGCCGTGAGTTTGACACGCCTGGTCTAAGCTAATCTTGTCTTGCCTAATTGATTATCTAGAGTTTCTGTCTGACCCAATCTTTCTAATCCATTCAGAAATTCTAAAAGCTGGCCTCAGTTTCTGCTTGGGGCAGGGAGACTGGTACTGATTTCTGCCTCCCTTAAGATTTTTTCCCATTTCTCCTTTAGGGGAAATATTCTATCCTGACTTTTGAATATTCCCCAAAATATTTCATTCTCTAGAAGGGTGGGTGGGTGCTGACTTTCTACAACATAGAATAGTACAGGACTGGGCAACCTGGAAAGCTTTATCCAAGCAGCAGTTGGATCAAGAATGATAAATAGCAGTCAATAGCAGTCAATAGCAGTCAATAGAAAATTCCTTCATGATAAGATAAATGTAGCTCAAAGACTCCACTGAGGCATCCCTACAAGTTCTAACATCCAAGTACCAAGTTCTAACATCCATGGAGTACAAGCCCATTTCTACACAAAGACATTTTTAGTGTATGTTGGGAGTGCAGGAGTAGATGAGATGGCTTCATGGATGTTAGGATTTCTAAAAAGACAGCATAGAAGAGCCGGGAGTTGACCTAGGCTAGGAAGACCTTGCAAGATGCAAAGAGGAAGTAGGCTTCTTGAATGGAAAGTTGAGGAGCTACACCATGAACCATTTTCCAGATATAGAAAGTTTTTGAGGACAAAAAAGCCCTGGAATAGCAAACCAGAGTATTTATAAGTGCGCACCTCTCAATATATCTCCATTCATTTAAGAATTATGAATGTCATGATACTTTTACACAACATTAGTTTTACAGAACATTAGTATACAGAACATTAGTTTTCTGACAATGTAGTTAACTGGTTTTTATTCTTAACAGAACAAATCCAAAGTTCTCAGTTTCTTTCCTATTTCCACTTGGGAGACAATTACGTTCTCTACTTATAGAAGAGCTGGATCCACTTGCCCTGATAATACAGGATAGGGATGAGTGGGGAAACAGAGGGCTGGGGTTATTGGGTTGGTATTTTGGCTGAAATGTACCCTGGCCTTTCCAGCTACATTCTGTCCAGGGGCTGCACCTTTTACACCCTTGGATTAGAGCAAAATAATGCAATTTGAAAAGGGATTGACAAATATTTTTCTGCAACAATTAGCAGTGTAGTGATTATTTACTTATATACATTGTTTAAATATAAATAGTCCTAATTTAACAATCACTCATTTAGCAACCATTTGAAGTTACGATGCCACTATGAGTCGTATTTATGATGGGACCTCGTAGTTGTGGCCATCACTGTCACCACGGTCAAGTGAATGTGATTTGGATTTTTGCTGACAAGGTCACACTTACGATTGTCAGAGAGTCCTGCGGTCACATCATCACCATTTGCGGCTTTCACTTCTGGATTCCAATAAGCAAAGTCAATAAGGAAGCTGGCAGGAGGTTAGAAATGGCAACCACACAATGTCACACTTCATGACATTGTGGGACTCACTTAATGGTGATAACTGGAAGTGCCAAAACTGCTGTCACAAAGCAGTGTGATCCCGTGATGTTGTGCTTTGTGACCACGTTGCTTAGTAAGAGAATTTTCTGTCCCAGATATTGTCACTAAGTAAAAACTGTAATAAGAACAACAAATCAGCAACACTGACTTGCAGCTATACTTGTCTATGGATTCCTTCCAGCTGCTTTTTCCTGTCCTAGAACCAGTGAGGATTAATTAATCAATCCTTTCTCAGGTCTTTGGGAAAAACTTGGTGTGCATAAAAATGCCAGATCTATTCTAAATAACTGGCTGACTGTGCAAATCACACAATGATTCACTTGGCAATTTGAAGTGCAAGGATGACCTCGTGTGGTCCATTCAAAGACCACATTGTCTTGACATTTGCTATCTGTGGAACTAAATGGATGAAGGCCAAAAAGTGAAAATCTCTGTTCACATCACTTCTAATCCTAGTCTGGTACTTGAACTTGAGCATTTTTCCAAATTATCCACAAGGAGAAAAGTGGGGAAAAGAGAGAAACTAATACATACGTTCAGCTAGAGGAAACCTGGACATTAAGAACAATTATCCTATCTGTGCATAACTGAATCAGGAAGAGGCAGGAAAGAATATTTTGAAGCTCTCCACTTCAAGGAACAGAAAACCAGTCAATGGTAGAGTCTCTGGTGCAGGTAGTCCTCAACCTACGACCACTACTGAGTCCAAAATTTCTGTGGCTAAATGAAACATTTGTTAAGGGAGTTTTGCCCCATTTTATGACTTTTCTTGCCACGGTTGTTAAGAGAATCACTGCAGTTGGTAAATTAGTAACACGGTTGTTGAGTGAAATTGATTTCCCCATTGACTTTGCTTGTCAGGTCGCAAAAGGTGATCACACGACCCTGGGACACTGCAACAGTCATAAATATGAGTCAGTTGCCAAGCCGCTGAATTTTGCTCACGTGACCATCGGGGTACTGCAATGGTGTGAAAGTGTGAAAAATGGTTGTAACTCACTTTTTTCAGTGACATAACTTGAACGGTCACTAAACGAACTGTTGTAAGTCGAGCACTGCCTTTATCCATGCAACAGTGCACCAGGTATGAGTAATGCAAAGAAGGAACTGAAAATACTATTAGAGGAAAGCACTAATTGATAATTAGATATCATGGAAGTCTGGTGGGTGAGATTGATGATCAGAATATTAAACTTAGACTTTTGACTTGTTCAAAACAAAAAACACAAAGAGAGAGGCAGGGCAGCTCTTTATATAAAGAAGCCATAAAGAAATTCATGGACCTCCATTAAAATTAACAGGAAAAAGCAAGGAAAAAGTGACTATGTAAGTTTTATACAAATGTCTTCTCTAGACAGAGGAAGGGGACAATCCCTTTCTAAATCAGTTCATAAATATCCCAGTATCGTCATACTCATTTATACACTGGTAACCTAATAGGTATATAATAATTCTTGCTGACAATTTTATTTTATTTTTTCAGGATGCAAAAGAAGAAATCCAACAAATCCTAGCCAATGGAGAGGAATTCATTCATGGTCTGAAAATGTCGGGCATCTTAGAGACAGCAATCATGCCACATTGGGAGTTCCAAATGACATGGGGACAAAAAGCTAACAGAAGTCAATCATTTCCCTGGACCTCAGAATGGTTTCAAAAAATTCACTTTGGCACTGTATTATGGCTTGAAATCCTGAAGAAGAAACATGTTAACAGCAATAGGGAGGGGAAATCCTGTTTTAATTGTCAAAGGCTTTCTCTCCATCTGAAAAACTCCATACAACTTGTTTTTTATTATATTGTCCCAAATATTCCAAAATGTTCAACACATTTTTTCTTTCTAGCAGTGTCCTTTAATTGTCTTTTATGTGAGAACCCCCATTGAAACTTGTGAACAAATTCTTGCAAAATTATTTTCAGTCTTTCAGATGGAATCATTGCAAACAACTTAAGAGTTGTAAGGTAGAACATTGTGTTTCGTAGAGATTCTGAAAGTTTATCCTCAAAACCTTTATAGTACCATCCTGATAATCTATCAGATCCTGACATCCTTCCTCAAGCTTTTTTATAACTTCCAAATTTTCCCTTATTGTTATAAGTTCGTTCATAATTTTCATAACTTCCAAAACTTTCCTTATTATTATAAGGTCATTCATATTTTTTTTCTTCCTCTATAATCCTTTGTAGGTTTTGTTTTCTAAGGTATTCATCTATTTTCTGCAAAGAAATAACATCCTTTATAAAAATTGGAATACTGATGAAATGCTTTTTGCATAACCACATTAACCATTCATGCAGTATCTGTGTTGAACTTTCAACATCTTTTCCTCTTTCTTTTCTAGCTCATATGCCAGCCATTTCCTGTTTTCTTTTTGCAAAGTCAAAGGTTGAGGGTTTTTGTTTTTTTTTAACTTACATGGTTCATTTTCATATCCATTTCCCTTAATAACATAGATGTTGCTGTAAAAGCTTAATTGTTAAGAGAGATTTATCTTCTCTGGAAATTTATGTAATCTTTTCTTTTGATCTCATCCAAAATATTTTGGGTTTTCATTTGCTTCTTCTTCTAGAGTTATTATGTTTTATAAAATAATCTCTAATAAAAGTTTTACTTGCATCCCAAGCCATTCTCAAATCAAATTGTAGCACCTTATATTTAATTCATGGGGTTTCCCTGCCACACAAATTTAGATACATCCTTTTACCATTGTTTAAATCCTGCATCAGTTGTCAAAATAGATATTGTTTGAAATGAAAACAACATTCTAGGTAAAATATTCATCTTAATCACAGAAATTCCTCTTGGTAATGACAATTGTATTTTCGCTTAATATCTTTTGTTTACTTTCATTCCATGCTTTAACATAACTTGGTATAATATAAAAATCATATTTGTCATAGTGATACCCAATTATTTTGCCTTCTTCTCAATCTTAAAGCCTATTTTGTTTTCAATTTTGTTTGATCTTGTATTTTCATACTTTTGTTAACATCTATATTAATGTTAAAACCTGCTAATGAATCAAATTATTTTTGTCTATTGTTTCAAATTCATTTAAAGGATGTTATAGAACCAATATCAACTCATTTGCAAAAGCTCTTGATTTATAAATCTGTTTTTAAATATTTACTCCCCAAATCATCTTGTCTTATGTCTCTATTCAGTATTTCAAGAACCAAAATAAACAGGAAACAATGGGCAGCCTTTTCTTGTTCATTTTTGTGTCTCACATGGTTTTATGAGATACCCATTAACAATTATGTTTTCTGTGAAGTATAAATCAATTGTACCCATTTTATAAAATTATCTGCAAAATTCATATGTCCCAAATTTAAGACAGAATTCTAGTGGGCTACCTTTTGAGCGGAGATTTTCAAACTGCAGCTGGATGACCACTGGTTGGGACCATTCCCAGCAAGAAACTTTGGTCAAATGATGCCTAAAGTACCTTCAAAATTCTATATTCTATAATTTTGCAAATCATTGGAAATCTTATACAGATCACCTTCTGCTATGCAAGTGAGCAGGGGCTAGGATTCAATGAAATCCATTTACTTTAATTTTTCCCTATTTTGACTACTGCATTGACATATTAATCCCATTATTCCATCCAGCATAATTAATCTTATTGTGGTTAATCAAAGTTGCAATGCAACATATCAGGAAATTCTAAGATTTGGAAGGGGTATGATATGCTGTGAGGATGAATAGAATGATTCAATAGAAACATTTATCATTAAAAATCTAAAAATGCACTGTTGTCTTTCACTATCACAACATTTCTGCATCATTCTTTTTCTTAATATAAAGTTTTTTAAAAAGGTAGATTAAAAACAATGAATAATATAGTGTAAGTAAAAGAAAGAAAAAGAAAGCTTAAAGTACAAGAAAGGAGAAAAAAACTGAAAGAAAAAATAGGAAAGAAGATATAAAGGAGCCTCCAACCTTATTTATAGCAGTTTTAAATAAAATTATACGTTTATCTTCTATTCTATGGTTACAACATAAAGTTGTTCTTTCTACAATCTGTCCTGTCCAGTCATCAAAACCATAAATCATATATTCATTTTTCCTGTTTCATTGCAAAAAGTCTAGAAGGGCTTTTGATTTTCTGCATTAGTCTTAATGCCAAGGAAATGGGTGGAAAATAAGACAAGATACTCAGTCTTTTATTTTTACATTTATTTTTTATTAATTGCCTCTATACATCCCAAGATAGGCAGGGAAAATACAGAAGCAAGTATTTGTGGGATAGAGTTTCAGAAAATATTTTCAAGTTTTTGCATTCTGCTCTGTTTTCAAATGTTCCCAAAGTACCATTCTGGCACACAGTCAATAGGTTTCTCTTCCCAAATGGTCTGCAGCCGTTCAACCCATGAAGTCAACATTTGTTTTCTTTTCTCTTCTGTCACATACTCGGAGGCAAAGCAGATCTGAGGGGAAAGGACACTGAAGCCACAGAAGTGCAAGATTCCATGCTGGAATTAAAAAGAAAGAGACCCAGTAAAAGCCGTAATGTTTGACTTGTGATTAGACCATGATTGATGCAGTTAAAAACAACAAACAGCAATATTGTAAAGTTGAATTCACAGTAGCTTTCAGGCAAAGTTTGCAAGAAGGAGCCAGAGATAAAAAATATAGTACATAAATAAGCTCAGAGCTCCAAAGCCTTTGTAGATTTGTGTGGTGCAAGAAGTCCTTTAAGAATTCCAATAAAGATAATTATCAGTATTTGGAACTCCACTGCACACAATAGGCCAAGTGGACCCTACTCCTTGGTATAATATATGTGCAAACAATTGCCTATTACAGCTATTCCAATACATTTATATGCAGCTCTTATGAATAACGTAGACATAGACTGTTCATGACACTTCTCAACCACACAAAGCATACAGGCGTAGTACAATTACAGTTCACAACTTTATCAGGGCTGACTGAAACATCTATCCACCCATTTATCTACCTGCCATTCCATAAACCATTCCAATCAACCAACTGTGACTTAGAACACCCTAAATTTGTAATTAAAAACAAAGACACAATCAAATTTTAAACTTTCAGCAATACATTAGCCTATGGAAGAGGAGGACTATTTAAGTATCATTGCTGTATAACATCCATTAGTCCAGGCAATTGGCTCTGCTGGCTGAGACTAAAACCAGTTGTAATTCAGCAACTAATGCAGATTGAATTGAACTGAAAACCTCTTGAGTTCAAAGTGACCCAATTCAACTATAAATCTCATGTTCGGTTCTTAGCGAGTGTTCCAGTTCTATTCCCGCCACTGCAGAAGTGTTCTGAGCACTAACCTGGACACCCTTTTGAGCTTGAAACACTTTTAGAATTATTGGAGCAGAGTTGGGACACTTCTATGAACTTGGGATGTTTTGCCCATCCCTATTAAAGGGCCAAGAAGCTGAAGTTTATTTAGCCCCCTCCTGTTTCCCTAAATCAATGGCTGTAGACTGGCCAGCCTTCATATTCCATGTAAGCAAGAATTTGAGGAAAGAAAAAGGAAAAAAATTTCCTCTGAAGGGCTTCCTATCTCAGTTCCCTTATGCATAGGATATACATCTCTAAAACACTCAGACTAACATGAAAATGTTTTTATATTTTCAATTCTGCTTTATTTTGGAAGGTCATTGGCAAAAGCAACATATTTAGAAACATAAAAGGACATTGGACATTTACTGATCATGTTATTCTTCATGTTGTTGGCAGAGTAAAGAAAAGCCAATGCCATGAGATTCCTTTTACGTTTTTGTTTTGTTTTTTAAATAAATTTTTAATATAATAATTCCATCTTCAACTGAACAGTGTCTGGGTACAAATATCTTTGCTGAACAATAATCAAAATTTGCAACACCATTCTTTATATTGATATTAATTTTACAATATTCCACATAGTAGTAATAATACTTATCTTTTAATATATTTTATTTTGTTTCCCTGTTTCTAACTTCCATTTTTGTTATTTAACCATTGCTAAAATAGATCCCATATCATATAATATTCAGTTTGCTCTTTCTCCTTAATTGCAAGCGTTATCTGTTCATTAATGCACATTCTAATATTTTCCTAATCACATTCTCATCTGTAGGTATCTCTTCACTCTTGCAACTTTGTGCAAATACAATTCTAGCAGCAGTTAATATATGAATCACTAAATATGCATTCCTTACAATATTTTTCGGGTAAAATCCCCAACAGAAATATTTCCGGCTTTAAATCAATATGCTGTTTTTTATCATTTTTTCCAACCATGTGTGTATTTTTGTCCAGTATTTTTTTGCTTTTGGGCAAGTCCGCCACATATGGTACCGTGTTTCCCCCCAAATAAGATCCTGTCTTATCATATTTTTTTGCCACCAAAAAAAGCACCAGGTCTTATTTTGGGGGGATGTCATCCACTGACTAACCTCACTTGCTCGTGTCACCACCGGCCTCCTTTTCACTGTCAGCCTTCAGGAACCTCTTCTTCTGCGGCCGGCAAGATTTTCCTGAAGGCCTCTGCAGCCGATAACAGAGCTCTGGATCTTGAATAGATTGTTTGCCCTAAAGTCCATTGGCTGCTCTTTCAAGCCCGGCTCTGGCTGCAGCCGAACATCAGCCAATTTTCTTCCAGCGCTCATGCAGGGAATCCCCAGAGCGGCAGCATATTGCATGCTTTTCACTCCAAGCAGCCTGGACTGGAAAACGCATGGCTGGGCTAGAGGAGCGGTCCTTCTTAACAAGCTCCAAACTGTTGCTGCTGCTGCAAGCCTGGGTTCCCCGCACGAGCGTTGGAAATCCAGTACTCCTTCCCCGCCCAGTCAGCCCGCGCTCCCCTCTCATTCCAGGCACTAATTCTCCCAGTACTCCATGTGCGCAACCCCCCAAAATCTGTTTCCTTCTATGACCGGCCTTGGAAAAGCGTTCCCTCACAATCGCATGCCTGCAAACAGAGCCGGGCTTGGAGCAGCAGCAACAGTCTTGGAGTGAAAAGCATGCAATATACTGCCACTCCCGGGAGTCCCTGAACAAGCACTGGAAGAAAGGGAGTCCGATTG
>JANHFL010003895.1:231071-246560 GCA_032468155.1 Oxyrhabdium leporinum | reverse complement strand
AGCTGTAAACCGCCCCGAGTCTTCGGAATGGGGCGGTATATAAATGTAAAAATAAATAAATAAATAAATAAATAAGACCCTTTTTCAGGGCTGTTGCAACTTTGAACAGTCACTAAATGAATGATTGTAAGTCAAGGACTATCTGTAGGTCTAAAGGTGTCTGAACATCTCACAATGATACAATGAAGTTTTGTCTAGCTTCATGTCCATAATAGAAAATGGGGTTTATGAGCAAGCAGTGGGGTACCACAAGGTTCTGTGTTAGGTCCAGTACTCTTCAATATTTTCATAAATGACTTAGATGAGGGAATAAAAGAGGAACTCACCAAATTTGCAGATTACAGTAAGCTAGCAGGAATAGCCAACACCCCAGAAGGCAAGCTCAGGATCCAAAAAGATCTTGACAGACTTGAACAATGGGCCAATGATTCAACAACATGAAATTTAATGTGGAGAAAGGCAAAGTTGTACAATTAGGCAGGAAAAACCAAACATGCAAATACAGATTAGGCGAAACCTGGCTCAAGAACAGTAACTGGGAGAGGGACCTTGGAGTCCTAGTGGATGATCCCTTGAATATGAGCCAGCCGTGTGCGGCAGTAGCCGCCCAAAAAGCTAATACAATCCTGGGTTGTATAAACAGAGGCAGAGAATCAAAATCACATAAAGTATTAGTACTGTTTTATAAAACTTTAGTAAGACCACATCTGAGATATTGCATCCGGTTTTGGTTACCAGATACACCAAAAAGATGCTGAGACTTTGGAAAAAAGTGCAGAGAGGAGTAACCAGGATAATTAAAAGCCTGGAGATAAAAACATACGAGAAACGGTTGCAGGAACTGGATATGGCCAGTCTAGAGAAATGAAGGACTAGGAGTGACAGGATAGGAGTCTTTCAGTATTTGAGAGGCTGCCACAAAGAAGAGGGGTTCAAGCTATTTTCCAAAGCACCAGAAGGCAAGACAAGAAACAATGGATGGAAACTAATCAAGGAGAGAAGCAACCTAGAACTAAGGAAAAACTTCCTAACAGTAAAAACAATTAACCAGTGGAACAGCTTCCCTTCAGAAGTTATGGATGTTTCATCACTGGAGATTTTTAAGAAGAGATTGGATAGCCAAATGTCTGAAATGGTAAAGGGCCTCCTGCTTCAGCAGGGGGTTGGACTAGAAGACCTCCAAGGTCCCTTCCAGCTCTATTTTGATAAAGATTACATTTTGGTCCTCTTGAGTCCCAAATAAATTGTATACTGGGAGAGACATCTGCCTGCAAATATTGGTGTTACCTCTTACATGCATTATTATATAGAGAAGAAAATGTTGCTAAGGATATTCCCTCCCTCTTATTTCCATTACTGGGAATCCCGTTACTTATTCCCAATACATTTCTGGGTAAATACGGATTAGCAGAATTTCTGCATCTCTCATGTTCTGAAGATCAATTTAAAGGTAAGTCTCAGGTTTTATTTGAGCCGTCTGCTTTCCATTCTTTCAGAAATATGCCACTAGAGGGAACTGTATAACAAAGCAACTTTCCATGCTGGTAGGTTGCCCAATCTGTGCAAAATTTCCTTCTATTTACTAGTAAATTGAACATGTATAAAGAAAGGTGCATACTTGTTCAGAGCACCTATTGCAAAACCCTTTAAATTAAGAGATTGCTTATAAATATTTTCTCCAGATACAAAATATCTTCCTTGGAAAATTGAGTCAGACTAGGGAGGTTTTGTTTTTAACATGGACACGCACATGTTCCTTTTCAGCTCAGAGGTTTGTGCCCTGGTCTCAAACTGCATTGCTAAACCAGGTATGCTCATACACTGCTATGAAGCAAAACCGTGGCTATTGGAAGAAATTTCAGGCAGGTGCTATGTTTACACTCCTGAAGCTCTGACAGACCTTTTGGAATAGACTCCAAAACACAGCACAACTGTATAGTTTTCAGTGATCCTTTAGGGACGTCTGGATGCAGAGAACATTACAGTTTAGTTGTCCTTGGACTTCGTCTTCTATCAGCCCCAGGTAGAAGGGCAAGGAATGTGGGAGTTCGGGTCTGCAAACATCATTTCGGCAAAAGATTGCCTTGTTCTGAACTGAGACAACTCGTTCCATGTGATGGGTCTATGTTTCTCTCCGCTTCTTCCATCATTTTTCTTACTTCAAAAAACAAAGAAGTGGCAGAACCCCATAAGGTCTTTTGTTGTAGGAAAGGATGAACCTTTTCTGAGAGTATCATTTATGTCTCAGATAGCCAAAGGCCCTTCGTTGAAAACAACCTAGCCACAAAGCTCTTTATGGCCTTTAGACGGCCTTTAGAAATCCCATCTTAATCTTCACACAAAATAGTGGTATTGATAAAAGAGAGAAACTCAGAAAAATACTCCTCACTCAGTTCTCATATTTTTGTTCTGCTAGATACTCCCAAGACATATTGAGGGGGGGGGGGAGGGAACCTGGACGCCAGTGAGAAAAGATCAATTTGTGTAATACAAATGCTACTTTCATTCTTTGCAGATGGTTTCGCTGTGATTCAGGTCCCTTTTCCTCTTGAAGAGGTTTCCCTCTTGGGTACATTATGACTGGTATCAACAGTATTTCTTCTTGCAAGGTAGTCCTTCCAAATTTCTAATAACACCTGTTCTCTAAATTATTATGTAGAGAAAGGGAAGGGAGAGGGACACATATGTTTTTTAAAAAATTATTTTAGAACAATAACACATATATAAAATCTAGTCTTTCTGAGTTTGTTTTGAGCAAAGAGTTAAGCTAAATGTTTATGAGAAGCATACCTGGAGAAAACTTTCTTGGTGAATAAAGTGAGATTCTAAACTTTCGTTTAGAATAAAGTGAGATTTCTCACCACTACAGTAATACTGCAAGTCCTCCTCTTAGAATCAGCTATAAACCAAACTGATTCAGACTCCAGAAAGATATTGCATTATATACTCCGCTGCTGCACAACACATCCCTGTTAATAAGCGATTCTTTTGCTTTGTTTTTTCTTTTATTCTTTTAATACCATCAGTGGAAAAGGGCATACATTATGATATGGAAAGAAAGGGTACTCTGGTCCTGTGGACCACTGTTGGATTTAAAAACACAGATAGTCCTCTACTTACAATCGCAATTGAGCCCCAAATTTCTGTTGCTAAGTGAGACAGTTATTAAGTTAATTTTGTCCCACTTTACGACCTCTCTTGCCACAGCTGTTATATGAATCACTGCAGTTGCTAGGTCAGTAATGCAGTTGTTAAGTGAATCTGGCTTCCCCCATTGACTTTGCTTGCCAGAAGATCGCAAGAGGTGATCATATGAGGCTAGGACACTGCAACCGTCATAAATATGAATCAGTTGCCAAGCATCCAAATTCTGATCATGTGACAATGGGGATGCTGCAACAGTTGTAAATGTGAAAAATAGTCATGAGTCACTTTTTTCAGTGCCATTGTAACTTCAAACAATCATTAAATGAATGATGGTAAGTTGAGGGCTACCTGTAGCATTTTGGCAATATTTCCACTTTCATGTCTATGGCCTGCCTGCCTTCTACATTTACCCTGTCAAGAACAACGTGGCTTGAAGTGTGCGCCTAAGATAGGGAACAGCTTGAATATTTGAATAAGTCCTATTCAAAGAATCCTTAGATGAACAATCTATGCCGACCTGATGATGTGTGTAATCGAAAGCACAAAAGCAATAAAAGAAAAGGGATATGTGAAAAAGGTAAGGCACTTTTATGGACTAGGAGAATATTTACATCCCACAGATAGACACATTTACATATACACCTGAGTGTGAGACAAGAAATTACGATTTGATGTTTGCAAGAAAAAAAACATGCTGAACTGGGATCTGGCATTTCTTGGGGGAGGGGGGGGAATAAGCATTCTGAATTGTTTTATGAGTACAGAATTGTAGCTATCTCCTTAATAACGGGGCACAACTTTAAGAAAGTGATAGTGTAGGATAGCATGCATAGATTACCAATAAGCCTTTATAATTCTGCCATCTATGTTAAGAGTACTACAATATAATCTGCTTTGCTAGAGAATTACGTTGGGGAATATTATTTACATGGAAATCCCCAGGATTGTCTGGCAGAAGCTGTTTAGATATAAAGGGAAATACAAGATTAATCACCTTTGATAGAGATAAACTTCACATCTGGATGAAATTTAGAGGCCCACTACAGTAATTTTAATCATCCTATTATCAAGGGACATCATTAGTTACTTCAGTGGCTGCTACATTTTCCTCCTCAGTTTCTAAGAATCAACACTGTCAGTGGGATTTAATCCTAAAATGCCATTTAACTCAGTAGTGGAATCAAAGTCACTGTTTATTGAACTTGCAAAATTAATTACTTTCTTACATTACTTTTCTCAGTTATCAAACAGGAATGCTTCCACACCAATCTCTGACTACCTTCCCCAAAGGATTCTGGTATACTCCTTTAAGAGTTCAACTAAAACAGGGGTGTCAAACTCACGTCGTCACATCATCGTCACGTGATGTATCGGGACTTTTTTCCCCTTCGCTAAACCAGGGGTGAGCGTGGCCAGCATGTGACGTATCTGGCCCGTGGGCCATGAGTTTGACACCCCTGAACTAAAAAGTCAAGAGTACCACTTTGGGATTGTTAATTAACTCTTTCCCCAAGCTCATGTAACTGGCAGATCAGTTTAATTACTTCAAAGAGGAAAATCAATACAGAAAGCTGCAATATCTTTTTAAAGTGCTCTTTAGCCAACTTTGTGACAAATAGCAGCAAACATCATCCAATCAGCATCAGGTAGCTGTCATTTTAATTCTCACAATATCGTTCTGGAATGCAGATCCTTTTAATTTCTTCTAATACCATTCAAAGAGGTGGTGTGAGAACAGCTTGCTGGGAAATTAAAATGGCAGCTACCCAGTGCGGATGAAAATGTTGATTTTTAAAGGAAGTTTAAGTCAAGGAGCAGATGTTGCTCGGAATGAGGGTCAGGGGAAGTCACCCTGTTGATTTTAAGGCCGTGACTGTGTTTAACCACAAGTTTTTTTTTCAGGTTTTGCTAATGCCTAATAATGGACAGCAAACTGCTTTTTTTCTTGACCGTTGCATTTAAGGGTTTTTCCCTATTGAAGGTTTTCATCCTGTTGTCTTTTCATTTTGAGCCATCTCCTCTCTTTCATATGCTCACACCCCAATAGCACCATCCAGTTCCATTTATTTATTTTATTTTATTATTTTATTTTATTTTATTTTGTTTTGTTTTGTTTTGTTTTGTTTTATTTTATTTTATTTTATTTTATTTATTTAATCAAATGTTGCTTCAAGTGGTTATGCTACTCAGAAGGTAAGCATGTATTTCTTTACAAAACAGTCATTTTCGGAATTAAATCAAAGACCTGAAAAGCTGGGGTTAACTATGATTTTATAAAAATGGAAATATGACTAATCCACCTGTCATTTAAAGAACACGCAGATTCACTGAAATCTAGACCTTGCTCCAAAAACATGACTTAGAATTTCCTCCTTGAAGGATTTGGTTGGGAGTATTCCCATGCTAAACGTATTGTCAGAGCATGTTTCAAGATGTAGTTGGAAAAATAAGATTTGCTCTGCTACCGGTAGTATTTCTGCAAAGTATTTTTTAAAAATGGCATTTCTAGCTAGATAATATGAATTCGGCCTTTTGTAAGCCTTCCCTCTAGCTTTTGAGTTCAGTCAAGACTGGCTATGTGGCAACTGTCTTCTGAGAAAAGAGTATTTGCCTAGAAGTTGATGTCATGGCTTTTTCAAATTTCATTTGCAAGGTTACATCCTCCATGAATGTTAGTAGATTTCATCTGAGTTTCTCTGACTATATGTCAACTATCTTAATTTTCAATGAATAATGATCTGTAAAGGCTCCATGAATTGTTGTCTAACTATTGGTAAAACTGTAGTTGTGCTCTCTAATAACTCTCCCTGATCTTTAAGATCTTTGGGGAAATCTCTCAGTTCTGCCACTATCAGAAACATGTGAGGACTGCCAGAAGAGGCCTTCTTGAAGAAGACTCTCTTCCTAGACCCTATTAGTTAGAATTCTTTAACTGGTGAGGTCTGTAACAAACCTTTCCTTCCTACACAGCTGGGATGAGTCAATGTAATTGGGACAAGATGGCTCCTCAGATAACCTGGTCCCATACCGTGAAGCGCTTTAAAGTGATAGCCAATATCTTGAATTGGACCTGGAAGCAAACTGGTACCCAATGCAGCTCATGTTGCAGAAGTATTGTATGGGCGGTCTTTAAAGTGTCCAAAAATGCTCACATGGTTACACTGTGTACTAGCTGCAACTTCTGAATATTCTTTAAGGGTAGCCTCATGTTGAGTGTATTGCAGTAGTCAATATAGGAGATGACCACAGCATGAATGACTGACAGAAATGCTTCCTAATCCAGGAATGGTTGCAACTGGAACACAACACAAAGTTGCACAAAGGTCCTGCTAGCTTTTACTGCTAACTGCTCATCAAGAAACAGTCATGATTCAGGAGGATCCTCAGGTTACACACTGATTCGATCTAAAGCAGTGCAACCCCATCCAAGACCAGAGATGGTAAAATCAGATACAGAGAAATCTCTTACTCTCAGCCACTTCATCTTACCACGGTTCAGCTGGAGCCCATGTTCCCTATCCAGATGCCACAAAAGAACATCCACAGCATCACTTAATTTAGCTCGGGTACAGAATTACATTTGGGTATCATCTGCATACTGATGATACCTCATCCCATGATGATGGAGGATCTAGCCCAGCAGCTTCATATAGACATTAAAAAGAAATAGAGAGAGTACAAAGCTCTACAGCACCTGCAAAGTGGGAGCTATCATCCAGACTTCTCACCAATTATTATTGATTAGGTAGTATTAAGCCACGGTGGTGCAGTGGTTAGAGTGCAGTACTGCAGGCTACTTCTGCCTGCAATTTGGCAGTTCAAATCTCAGCAGACTCAAGATTGACTCAGCCTTCCATCCTTCCGAGGTGGGTAAAATGAGGACCCAAATTGTTGGGGGCAATATGCTGACTTTGTAAACCACTTAGAGAGGGCTATAAAGCACTGTAAAGTTATATATAAGTCTAAGTGCTATTGCTATTGCTATTAACACCGATTAGGACTACCTATGGAAGAAGGAGATGAACCAGAACAAAAACTGTGCCTCTCCACCCCAAACTCCTATGACTGCTCCAACCAGAATACCCTGGTTGAAGGTATCAGAAGTTGCTGAAAGGTCAAGAAGATCAAGAAAGAATGCAGTACCCTGTCTGGTTTCAGCCAGAGATCATCCAGAACTGCAACCAACGCTGCTCCTGTAACTATCCAGGTTTGAAACTGGATTAGAAGGGGTCCAGATATTCTGCTCCACCCAGGTCCCTCTGGAGCTGCAATGCCACCAACCTTCTCAACTACTTTCATTAAAAAGGTGGTTTCCTGCAAAATTTCTCACAAAAAATATCCAAAGGATGTGTCTGTGTCTGGCGAAGGCTTTTTGAGGAGACTAACATCTTTAAAGTGTGCCAGAACACACACAAACTTCCAAAGATGAGTTATATATTTCCAGGGCCCACTCGCATATGATCTCCTGGGCATCCTTGATCCAGGAGGAACATGTATGTAGCTCATAGGTGGTCATGTTTATAGTCCTGAGGACCCTATCCAATTCCTTGGGTCCAATAGGATCAAACTGTTCCAGATAATCGGATAAGTTCCCAAGCATCTCCAATGGACCTGCATCACTCTTGACCTCCAAGTGAAAATGGATCTTAGCAATTTTGTCCACCAGATGTTGAGAGAATTCCTCTGTGTGACCCTGAAGGCAAATCCCTGGGGGGCCCTCACTTAGAGGGTCTGGGTAACCTTAAACATGGCCACTGGGCAACACTCTGCAAATGCAACAAGAGCAGATAAATATTGATGTTTTGCTACTCTTACTGCCGTAAGGCAGGCTTAACAGGGGCTCTAACTTGTCTTCAGTTAGATTCATCCCTTGTCTTCCTCCAGCAGCACTCTAGATCCGCAGTCCCAACCTTTCTGACTCCATGGGTTGCAGTGGCAGTGGATCGGGGGGGTGGGAGGACGGTTTCGTGTGTGCAACCTAATTCTGCCCATGTCCAAACGAAGCTTTGTACGGTCACCTGCCGTTTGTGCGGCCTGGTTCCCAACAGGCCACAGACAGGTAACTGTCTGCAGACCAGGGCTTGAGGACCCCTGCTGTAGATTGCTTGATATTTTTCAGCTACGTCAATTTCTTTGAAACCACTGTCAGATTTATGGCACAAGAGACGTCCTATGGGCACCATCCTGTCCACAGCCTCAGCTACCTGCCTATACCAGACAGTGGCCAATGCCTCAGGAGGACCCTGCAGCAGAGCCTCACGTATAAACCCCCAGTTTCCTTTAGAACTCTGCAGGGTCCATCAGTCCCTGCAGGTGAACCAATCAAATGGGTCCTACTTCCCTGTGGAAGAGAGCAGCACAAGAGAATCTTAAGGTCACCAGGGTGGGATCTGACCATGACAGAATTGAAGTCTCCTGAGATCATACGTTTGGGGAATTTCACAGCCAATCCGACCCCCAGCAACTTAAGCAGCAGAGAGGGTGATATAGTAGCAACAATCCCACCTACTCCCATGAGCCTATCTTCTGAAACAGAGCCTCACTACTGGCCACTTGTGGAGCAGCGTCTGTGAAGATCAGCAGCAATTTCCAGATGACAATGGTCACATCCCTCACTTGCGCTGGGGCTCCACGTGGTTTCATACCCTAAACCTGGCTGGGCATATTTCACAGAGGGAGTCCCCCTCATCTTTCCCTATTGAAAGTGAGTGGGGAGAACGGAGTTACCTATGCAGCTCCAACAGTAGGCCCAACAAGCTAAAAGATTGCCTAAAATTACTCCAACATTATTTGAGATTTAGATGCATTCAGAGACAAGGCGTATCCAGGTCTTTTTGCCCCTGAATGCTTCAAGTGGTTCTCTTTCAGCACTCAAAACTTTCATAACAACAAACCAGAAGTTAAAAAAAAAGAAAAAGACAGAATTAATGTTCATTTTTCACTATCTTTCACTGCTGCCCCAGTGACTTTGGGAAATACTAAAGATGAATGCCGTACCCTGCTCGTTTGTTTCTTACTGGGTTTCTCTACACTATGGGGGGGAACTCCCTTGTCAAAGGGAAATTCAGGTGTCAATGGGAAATTCACATAGCAAGGGGGGAGCCCCTGACATGTGATGCATTTATGATGAAGGGGAGCTCTATACAAAAAAAAATGGCCAGATGTGGAGTAGCAAACTTTTGCAGATGTAGAGAATTTAGCTCGCTCTCCAGGTGGCAAATTTTCTCACCAAGGGTTCAGTTTTGGACAGCAGGAGATCTGAATAAGCTGGGGATCAGCTGGTACCAAGAACCCAGTTCAAAAGAATGGATTTTTCCTGCTGACAGGACCACTAGAACAGTCTTATTGTGCCCACAAACTGAAAGGAGGACTATTTCCATATTAGCCTAAGGAGCCCAAAAAGAGATTATGATGGCACATTGGCGCTATGGTTAAATGCAAGTGGGCAAAGGCATATGTAGGTAAGGCCCTTTTTTCTATCATCACAATTTTCTTTTGGCATCTCTTCTTTCCAGGTTTGTAATGAACAAACCTCAAGAGACAGGAGGAACTGCCGCAATCATGGCAACCATCAGCCCAAAAAAGCGATGGGGTTGAGAGTGTCTCACAAGAGACCCTCCCTATTTCTCTGGAAAGTAAAGGCAGGGAGGCGGAAGCATGCTCAGAGTTGCAAGATCCTGTTACCGTAACCTTATAATAAAAAAGTAGAATTATTGGCCATGGTTTTGGTTTCCGTTCTGGACTATCTTACGGGACTGGTGTAATTCTGTGCTTCTATACCTTCAGAACACTTTAAAGCTCTAGGGAGTTTATTTTATTTATTGCATTTTTAAACCGCCCATCTCCCTCACAGAGGGACTATGTATTTAACTGTATGTAAGCCCCATTGTTTTTCCCATCCCAGTTCTCTTTCTCTGCCTCCCATTCTCCCTCCCACCCTGAGCACAAAACACATCAATACAGAAGGGATATTTTTGCATAACAGAAGGAATCCAGAACATGTGGGAAAAATATTATTAATTGCTCCAACATTCCTTGTCAATTTTAACAACTTTTCCTTAAGCATCTGAATTAGGTTCAGTGGTGGGATTCAGCCAGTTTGGACCAGTATTAAAAATTCTGGCTCCCCCCCTCCCCCGGCTGCTTTAGGCTCAGAGCTGTAAGCACTCCGATGGAGAGAAGCTCCAAGGTCAACCCTACCTTTGCCGTCCATTGCAGCTAGGAACCTCAAATATGGATGAGAATGAACATTGTGTTATAGCCATCCTGTGTGGTAGATCAGCCCCTTGCGAACTCCTCATCTCTTGAGGAGCCCAGTCGCTCAGGAATAATATAATAACAGAGTTGAAAGTGACTTTGGAGGTCTTCTAGTCCAACCCTCTGCTCAGGCAAGAAAACTGAGGATGCCAAAATCTGAGTAGAGGGCCTGGGAAAGGTGTCAGAGTAACAGAATAACACGTAGAAGGGATCTTGGGAGGGGGGAACCCTATACCATTTCAGAGAAATGGTTGTCCAGTCTTTTCTTAAAAACTTCCAGTGATGGAGCACCCAGAACTTCTGGAGACAAGCAGTTCCACTGGTTAATTGTTCTCACTGTCAGGAAGTTTTCCCTTAGTTTTAGGTTGCTTCTCTCTTTCTTCAGTTTCCATCCATTGCTTCTTGTTTTGCCTTCTGCTTCTTTGGAAAATACATTGCCCCACCCTTCTTTGTGCAGCCCCTTCCTGGATGCGGCTTACCCACTCAGTCACATGACCACCAAGCCACGCCTACCAAGCCACGCCCACCATCAAGCCACAGCCACAGAATTGGTAGTAAACATTTTTTAATCCCACCACTGATTAAGTTTGTTTCCTTCGAGCAAGAGACTCTAATAATTGCAGCAGAAACTTCCAAGCCAAGTTGGAATCAATTATTTTGTCAACCAAAGTTATAACTGCCCCTCCCCCAAAAAAGGGTAGAGAAAGAGCCCTTAATGTGTCTCCAGAGCTACAGTTGATTTCTTCTCTTTCCTTGAATATAACTTGCAAAATTGCAGATCTCTTTTACATGCCAGCTCTTGAAACATTTCCAAGACAGTGTTAATGTTTACTCCTACGTAAGAACAGTTGAAGTGTAAATTTTCGAGCCAATTCACAATTCCACCTGACCCACTTAAGGAAAATTTGATCTAGCTGAACTTGATTTTCAGTGAGCCCACATACTGTAGAGAGAGGAAGGAATGGTCTTGAAAGACAAGAGGAAAAGGCAAGGCAAATAAAAGTGACCCGACTCTGGCCAAGAAAGTAGTCAATGTGTCAGAGAAGCCTCTCCCTGGTTCACAAGATAAAAGGAGGGAGGGGGAATTGCATTCAGACTTGTAAGCTTCTGTTACTATAGTTGCTTCAGTAAAAATAATCCCGATCCACATGGCATTGATTTCTTAGTCTAGTCTATCTTGAGAGGCTGACACATATATTTCCATGTAGTTTCCTTGGCAACCAGGGGCATCCATAGAATCTGATGAGAAGTGTTATGATGTTGCAACCCAAGCTCTTCCCCATGTGTGTGTGCTTGCACAGCACATAAAGTGCTAGTTTTCCCATTTAACACCTTTCGTTCTCCCATGGACAATGGCAATTGTTTGCCATTGCCTTCTTTGAGGATATTTTTGTCTTTTTAATCTAGTCTTCAATTCTGGGATTTCTTAGTGTCACCCATTCATGGACTAAGCAAATCTTCATTAGTATGAGGTATTTTCTTCTCTGTTTACATTCATAATCTTGATTCTCCCAAAGGTGCTTTTTCAAAAGGCAACTGGATTTTGTTTTTTCTTGAAGATGTTTCACTTCTCATCCAAGAAGCTTCTTGAGAACAGAACTGAAGAAGGTTCTTGGATGAAAAGGGAACCATCTCCAAGGAAAAAACAAAATCCAGTTGCCTTTTGAAAAAACACCTTTGGGACAACCTTGACCTGGATGACTGAGAATCTCAATAGACAAAAGAAGATAAAAGATAAAAGAAGGCAGTCCCAAAAGCTCCTTCAGACTACCTGTAATTAAATGAAACAAACTGCTACAAGACATAACAAAAGCAGATGTCACAAGAGAGAGCAATGGCCACCGGGAGGTTTATGGTATGGCTTTAACAAAGAATGAGACACACACACATGAAGGAAATTATAAGTGTCCACAGTTATGACTTTAATGGAAGTTCTAGATTCAAAGCTGGCATGGAACCTAGTTTGAAAGAGAACTACAAGGATATCAAGGATATCAGTTATGTCAGCAGGCAATAGTTGCCTGGTTTCATGACTGAAAAATGCAGGGCATAAACTCTGTTCAATCATGGAATAGGTGAGAAAAAGCAGCATTAGAATTATACAGTAGGTACACAACAGGATTACCCTAGCATTGTCAGCCTTGGGAGCCATATTTGTAGAAGGCCTCTGCGGCTGCCACATTTTAGTGCCTGGAAAATTGGAAGGGGGATATTCACATGTAGCAGGGGAGTATGGACACAACAACACTCTTCCCCAGAGAGTCAAGGACATGTTAACTTGTACCTGGAAGAGGAGTGCCAGAAGGAAGGCATCCGTTTGAACTGGAAGTGGATTGGGCCATGTGATCATTGGGGATGGCTAGGAGGTGGATCTTTGAATTTCTCTTGGGGAGGGAAAAACCTGGGGCTTCAGATTCAGGTTTTTCCCAGATGTGCCAACATGGTTTCTCTAATCAATTCCTACTTGGATAACTTGGTTTCTGAGTGCTTAATGCAGAAGGGGGACTTTGCTGGAACCCTGACATTAGCTATGCCCAGTTCCTGCAACCATTCTTCATATGTTTTAGCCTCCAGTTGCCTAATCCCCTTTGTTGCTCTCCTCTGCACTCTTTCTAGAGTCTCAACATCTTTTTTTACATCGTGGTGACCAAAACTGTATGCAGTATTCCAAGTGTGGCCTTACTTCATGCCCAACTTCATGTCCTTTTTTGCCATGGTTATTAAGTGAATCACTGCAGCTGTTATGTGAATCGCATGGTCTTTCAATGATCTGGCTAGGAAGATGGCAATGGTGGTCAAGGGTCCTCAGGATGCTGCAACGGTTGTACTGTAAATAGACACCAGTCGCTAAACACCTGATTTTTGATCATGTGATGGTGGGAGGCCACAACAGTGATAAGTGCAAGGACCAGTTGTAAATCACTTTTTTTTCTGTCCATTGTAACTTTGAACGGTTGCTAGGTGACACCAGTTATTTTGGTTTTTCTTTCTCTTTTTCTCCTACTCCTATGCCAGGGGTGCCAAACTCCTGGCCCACGGGATGCTTAGATCTGGCCTGCGGGGTTGCTCTGGAAACAGCGAAGGACTGGCCCACAGTGACTGCCAGCAAAAATGGAGCTTGTGAGGGCCGCCCTCCCGAGCTCCATTTTCGCTGGCAGAGGGTTGAAGGAGGCCATTGCAGGTGAAAATGGAGCTCAGGAGCCCGTTTTCACTGGCAGAGCTCTTGGGCCACCACAGATCCCCCCCCAACATGAGTGACATCATGCTGGCCACGCCCACTCTGGCCACGCCCACCCCAGCTCCCCAAGGTCAAACACAACCCTGATGCAGCCCTTAGTGAAATCGAGTTTGACACCCCTGTCCTATGCCCTTCTAATTTCTCTTCTCCCTTTCTTTCTTTCTTTCATTTATTCCTTCTCCATCCATGTCCCCTTCTCCCTCTCCTTTCTTTTCCCCCTTTCTCTCATGTATTCTCCTCCCTCAAAGCAAGACTAAACTAAACTAAACTAAACTAAACTAAACTAAACTAAACTAAACTAAACTAAAACCCAACAAAAAGCGCAGCTCATCCAAGTAATCTTAGGTTCAATTTCAGCACCATGGAAAGCTCTCAGTGAAGACTTTTCTAATCCCAGGATTTTTCAAATGATGTTCCATGAAAACTCTGGAAAGTCTCTGGAAAGTGACCAGAGAAGAGCAACGATGATGATTAGGGGGCTGGAGGCAAAAACATATGATGAACGGCTGCAGGAATTGGGCATGTCTAGTCTAGTGAAAAGAAGGACTAGGGGTGAGAAGATAGTCTTCCAATATTGAAGGGACTGCCACAAAGAAGAGAGGATCAACTTATTTTCCAAAGCACCTGAAGGCAAGACAAGAAGCAATGGACGGATACTAATTAAGGAGAGAAGCATCCAAGAAATAAGGAGAAATTTCCTGACTGTGAGAACAATCAACCAGTGGAACAGCTTGCTTTCAGAAGTTGTGGATGCTCCATCACTGGAAGCTTTGGAAGAGACTGGACAGCCATCTGTCTGGAATGGGAGAGGGTCTCCTGTTTTGAGCGGGGGATTGGACTAGAAAGCCTCCAAGTCCCTTCCAACTCTGTTATTCCGTTATTCCTTATTCTGAAAAAGCCCATCTGATTCTAGGAGTTAAACCACCTAGAAAGATCCCATCTGTTACAAGCTGGCCCCAGTTTACATGAGAAAACAGTGACCCCTCGTTAATACCATTCTGACATTCTGCTTATTGTTTTTACTTGTTTTATTTCCTTGCACTTGGAAACAGAAGCAATAAATTTCCTGGGAAATGAAACTCACTTATCAGATTTCCCAAGCATCAAGTTTCATATTCGGAAAGTAAAGAAATCATTCTAACTGGGTCCAATATTTCTGTAAACCAATATACACAAAACTGGATCAGAGATTAAAGCTTTGTGCAGGGTTTTCTCATGTTTTCCAGTGCCAGACAGGAAGGGACTTTGGAGGCTTTGTTTTTTAAGAGCGATCAGTTTATCCTCGCCATTTCTACTTTTCAAATAAAGTAAAGCAAAATAAATGCTACTATCATATCCATTGCATTCTGATATGCAGGAATTATACAGAATATTGAAAGAGGCAATATCCCATTCACTCCAGAGAGAATTGACTTGACAGAGATGAAACCTTCTGAAGTCAGAAAGTACAATAAGGAAGTAAAGTTTGTAAAAGTGTTAAAAACACGGGGGAGCAGGATTTAAAGAGCAACCCAGTAAAGAACTAGCAATGGTAAGCGACTCCTGCCTTGGGCAGAATGTTGGATTACAGGGTCCCTTCCAGCCCTGTGAGTCTAAGTGCACCAAAAGTGAAGTTGTGGGTGCTCCATCATTAGAGGTTTTAAATAAGTAATAGGACAGCCATTTATCCATAATGATATGAGATCTCCTGCTTCAACAGGGGGTTGGATTAAAAGACCTTCAAAGTCCCTTCCAACTCTAACCTGATTGATTCTCTTCTCTTCTCTTCTCTCCTCTTCTCTCCTCCTAAGTGGTTTACAAAGTCAGCATATTTTCACCAATAATCTGGGTCCTCATTTTACCAACTT
>JANHFL010003895.1:197799-209847 GCA_032468155.1 Oxyrhabdium leporinum | reverse complement strand
GTGAGGGATTATTGATTTTTTTCTATATTATGTTTTTATTATTTGTAAGCTACCTAGAGTTGCTGTGAGTGAGTAGGCGGCTATATAAATTTAATAAATAAACAAACGAACGATTTGCCTGAAATGGAGATGTAAAGAATGTATACACTAAACTACTATAGTATAATTTCAGCCAAATATTTTCATCATCAAGGAGAGAGCAAGGAAGGTCTTAAAAGGTAGGTGAATTGAGATCTATGGGCTAATAATGGAAAGTTTCATGTAGCACATGACCTCATCCCTCAATCATTGTGGATTATGCATCAAACTGTCATTTCAAACAGCCAATACAAGCTGCTGTGTTTTCTTATTTGTATTATTTCTAAGAAGATATTTTAGCACTGAACACATTTCCTGTTGTTGCCATGGCAGCCATGACTGCGGTTATGTACTGTGAGAAAAATACCAAGATTAAAGAATGAGTGAAAGTGCAGTAGAAAGAAAAACAAGGTTTAAAAGCAACTGTTTTTAATAATAAAAACAATATTTAATAATTTCCAGCAAGTGTTCTACAAGGAGAAATACGGAGAGTTAGGCATCATTTCTAGATACATATACTCTCTATAAAAATCCCAGAGCCCCCCTACCCCCAAAAAAATATACTGCTTTTTTAATTTCATAATGAAATATGACTATTACTTCAGCTTACATCCATTTTTAAAATCTCTCATAAGCAGTTTAACATAAGGCATATGTTCTGACAGTGTTTATAGACTATATTTAATGTAATGCTTTTGCAGCTTTATAATAACATTCTTTAGAATATACCATGCTTCTCAGAAAATAAGACAGGGTCTTATTTTCTTTTGACCCCCGAAAAAACGGCTAGGCCATCTTTTCGAGGGGTGTCTTATTTTCCCCCCCATGCACCTTGCCTAGCCACCGGGCTGCTTCTTTTGCAGCCGAAAAGAGCGAGAGATGTGACCCCCTCACCTAGCCACCGGATCCAACTTCTTCTCTTTGCAGAAAGCTGTCAGATTCTTGCCTCGAGAATCCTCCATGATTCCTTTCTTGAATTCTACAGAGTAGCTCTTTCTTTTTAAACTCATCTTCTCTGTAGGCCAAAATAAAAGTCACTTATGATCATTAAGTCCATTAATCTATTAAGCCACCTGGGGTGGTGGCTGGGAGTAAGTTACCAAAGGGTTGTTTACAATCAATCTGGATTTCCTCACTGACTGCCTGTCGGGTCAGAAAAGGGGATCACTTGACCCAGGCCTACGGTACCGTATAACCATCTGCAACAGGGACCTTTTTTTTGCAAAAGGTTTTTCTTGCTGCGCTGGGCCACGTGGGTTGGGACAAACAAACACTCCAAAAAATGTTACGTTCTTTAGGCTGTGTGGGGTGCGTCAGTTGCTCATGCACTCTTCATGCTTGAAAGAAGCAGCCCGGAGTGGAGAATGACAGGCTTTTTTGGCTGGATGGTTGCTGGTAGCCGTTACAGATAGGCAACGTCTTTTGCAGTCTTTTCGGTGGTTTTCGGTGGCTGGGCAAGATGCATGATTCGCGTCTCGGTCTTTTTGGCCACAAAAAGCGGCACAATGGCTGGGCGAGACGCGAAGGTTGCATATCACTCTTTTGGGCCGTGAATGAAATGACACAGTGGCTGGGTGAGACACGTGATTCGCGTCTTTTCGGCCGCAAAAAGCGGCCCAATGGACAGGCGAGGTATGTGATTTGCATCTCTTGCTCTTTGGGGCCGCGAATGAAGTGGCCCGGTGGCTACCGGTAGGTGAGGCACGTGGGGTGAGTGGGGCAAGCTTCCCGCCCACCCTTCCCTCCCTTTTCCCCCCTTCCTCACCTTGTGTTGTCCACACTGCAACCGACGTGAGAAAATGATGGGTACCAGCCGCGCATGCTCTTAAATAGGGCAAAATTTTAGGGTCAGGGCTTAATTTTAATGCCTGCAAACAAAACAGTGCTGGGCCTTCTTTTTGGGGTGGGTTGTGATTTAGGAGGAACACAGTAGAAGTCAAAGGGGTAGGAAAAGGTAAAGGGAGCAAAACTACTTTAATTCAGTTAAGTTGTGGTTTCATAATTTGAACCGGTCCCGTATACTTTGTCTGTTAAAAGAGGAAATATAGAAGCATTTCCCATTTGTTTCAGCATTCCTCTTTTGATTTTGAGACAAAAATGAAATGACAGACACTTTATCCTATTTTGCTGAAAAATTGTCCAATGTTACATCAGAGAAATTGTTCAATGTTACATCAGTGTGCTAGAATGGCAGACCTTTGAAGGTTAACCACATAATGAAGAGAAACAGAATTGTAGGCTGTTACTTTGAAAAGCACAATTCAATGATGTTAAAACAGTGCATCTTGGGTTGGGTGAGAGAGTGCACAACTTCTGATCAGACTTCGACATTGTGTTCCTCCTTCATCAGAAACACCCCCCCCCCAAAAAAAAATGCATTACATTTTGTATGAATGACATCAGAATGATTAATACAATTGCTAAATCGTGGCCTTCCCTCTCGTTAAGAATTCTGCTTAGATGTTTGTTAGAGTATAGGCAATAGAATGGAAAATAATGTGAACACTTTTCTAAAGCTAAAAAATTTCATCAAATGGGAGATAGGTAATCTGAATTTATCAACAAAGGGGAGATGAAGGTTTGCGTCTGTAAGAAACAGAGAATAGTTGATGCACACAATCTCATCTGAAACTTAGTAGAATCATACTGTGAATAAATTTGCTTTGCAATATGAGCTTAAAGACAGAGGTACTCGGTGTCATGAAACCAAGACCTGGTATCTGTTTCTCATTTTGGTTCTTTTAAATCCTTCTATAGTTACAAAGACCAAAATATAGCTTTATTTTTTTATTTTTTTAAAAAGAACTGTTTGTGGCTATAGCGAAAGTCAGCACTTAATGAAGTTCTCCAGTCTTGCTACTTGTGTTGTATAAAATGGCCCTTGAGATGCTCTGAGCGTACAGAGATAATATATAAATAACTTGAAAGTAAAGATAAAATATTTTGCGCCCCCTCTCCCCCAAATAGCCAATATATGGATATGTTATTTGTTTTGTCAGTCCAATATTGAATATCAGGATTAACATAGTTTCTTATTGGATATTAAGATTAATATTCTGTTTGTAAATCTATATGTAATAGAAGATTATTCTTAATGTTTAAATTAAATATACAGATGATGCTGAAGTACACATATGGAACTGGAACTGTAGTTAAAGTTCTTTCTCTCCCATTAAATTGAGCCTATTATGGTCTGTATATAATTCAATCCCAGCATGACAATGTAGCTTTGTGTGTGACAATCTACTAGTTCTTGATTTATGATTATTCATTCAACAACAGTTTGAAGTTATGAGAGCCTTGGAAAAAGTTACTTACAACCTAGCCTCAGAGTAAAACCATCACCCCACCCCTGCAGTCACATGATTGCAATTTGGGTACTTGGCAGACAGCTTGCATTTATAATAGTTGTAGTATCTTGCAGTCACATGATCACGGTTTGTGAACTTACCGGCCAGTTTTCAACAAACTCAATTGGAGAAGCCAAATTTACTTAATGTGACTTAACAACATGTGCTTCACTTAATGTAGAGCCGTGGTAGCATAGCGGTTAGTATGCAGTATTGCAGGCTAACTCTGATCACATTGCCAGGAGTTCGATTCTTTCAATCCTGACCAGCTACAGGCCTTCCATCCTTTCTATGTCGGTACAATGAGGACCCAGATCGTTTGGGGCAATAAACTGACTCTGTAAACTGCTTAGAGAGGGCTGTCAAGCACTATGAGGCAGTATAAAAGTGCTATTGCTGTTGCTATTAATATCCATGGATAAAGCATAATAAAATTGGATCTGGTCATGTGATTACCCACTTAATGACTGCATCACAGTGACCAAAATTCTGGTTCCAATTGTGGTTGTAAGTCAAGAATTACCTGTGTTCCATTTTTGGTTTGGATCTGAACAGACTTTTCTGTATTTTGGAGTCTTCCTGAAGAGTTTTTGCTCAAGGAACAAGCAGCTGTGGCTAGAAGGGCTTTTGGCCAGCTCCATCCTGGTGCCAGTTGGCCAGCTCCATCCTGGTGCCAGTTGCAGCCTTTCCCAGATCAGAAAACTTTGCTTATGATTATTGATTTCTTAGTCACTTTTTCCTTGGATTCTGCAATGTGCTGCATATAGGACCATCCTTGAAGACTATTTGAAAGTTCTTGCTGCCCCAGAATGCATCAGCTTGGACATTTATGAATACCAATGTTTTGCCCATGTAACACAGTCACTTCAAGAAGTGCATTGCTTATCAATAAGTTTCCATGCGCAATACAAAATACTGCTCTTAAATCTCTTCTTAGCTTATCTTTGGGACTGTCCAATGTATTGTATCTTTCTAGTAAGAACTAGAAACTGTGAAAGCTCCTTCTGGCTTCCTGCCTGGAGAGTTCTGTCTGCAGGGACCTTCTCTGTAACTCTCGCACATTTTTCTATAATGTTCCCCTGAAGACCAAGGAAGTCCCATTCTTTCTGAGCTTTCCAAAGCAGTTAAGGCTTCCAGCAAATCTTTGGGATCTAATGTGTAAAATAGATCCTCCTGGGAAGAACAGTAGTGTTGAAATGGCTTGAGCTGTTCTTGGGGCTTGAAGGGAGCTGATGACCTGAGTTCTGTTTTGATTTCTGTTGTGACCGTATGATTATCTTTAGCTCTCTAGGCTGCTCAGAATCGTTCATAATGGGATAGACCTATAATCCTAGTAAATAAATAAATAAATTCCCACAGAAGCTGCACCCATCCCAACCTCTAGAACAATGCTTTACAACCTCAGCAAATTTAAGATGTCTGAATTCCAAGTCCCAGAATTCCCCAGCGAGGGGAATTCTGGCATTTAAGAGTCCACACATTTTAAAATTGCTGGAGTTGAGAAATACTGCCCTAAAATATTGCAGGGGAAATTTTCCAATTTCTTTAAGAATTAATGTTGATACAGCTTTCTTTCTTTTTTCTCCAATAGCTATACCAGGCAAGCTATTAAACTGCGAATCTAGATTTGTTTTCCCCTCAAGACATAAAATTCACATGATACTAATTTTGAAAATAAATGTTACTTTTTGATCTTTTTAATCTGTTGCTATTTTTAAAATCAGATTATTTTGTTTCAGGGATTAATATGGTCAGCAGTCAGTTGTTTTGTGCTAGTCGTTCGTAATGGGAGAAGCCTTTCCCTTTGGCAGAAAAAAAAATCTGACTATGTTTAAGCAGCTTTTCCTATTGTAGAGAGGTGCGATGAAGGGATAAGCTGTTGAATGTATTTGTTCAATTAACTATAAATGTTGACCTTCTTCATAAGACAAAGAGTAGTTTGCAAATAAGTATGTAAAATTGAAAACATTTCAGGCAACCTTTAATAATGCTAGAATCTAGCTACATCATGGTGGCAAACCTTATAATAAATCATGTTTCCTGATTCTATTAAATTCATAGAATCAAAACATCAAAACACCTCCAAATTATATTTTGAGTTCCTCTTCCATGACCTTAATAGGTCTTCCATATTTTACTTTCATAACAATCCAAAGCGGTAGGTTACACTAGAGAAAGACATCTCAATATTTCTTGGATGTTTGCAAGAAGCCATGATGATTTTATTTCCTTGTCTCCTCTTCGTTGCAGATGCTTGTGACCCTGAACAACTAAAACAGAATAATATTACACACATTCTTTCAATCCATGACAGTGCTCGGCCTGTGTTGGAGGTAGGATAAGAAACTTCAATGTGGTTTTGGTAGAAATAAGAAGGAAAATGCTATTTTAGCATTAGTACAATATTGACTTAGAATTATTTCTGTAGTGAGGTGTGAATAAAAGGAAGGAGGAAATTGTTAAAGAATTATTGTGTAGGTGCAAGGAGGGGGCTTTTTCTCAATAATTCTGACTACCGTTTTCCCATTAATCTGCTCAAATGAGTCTAATGTCATAGTTACATCATGATAAATTAGTGTTGTCTAACTTCCATGCGAGGTTTAAATCCAGCATATCAAAGTAAAAATACAGAGATGCCACTCTCCCTTTAAGAATCAGTCCCTACAATTTATGTGATATGATTCTATCAGTTTGAGGTTTCTTTCTCCATGTTAAGGACAGCCTTTGGTCATCAAATGTTGCTTACATCTATTATATGCAAATAAATTTATCAATCCAGTAACAGAGGATATATATCATAGATACAGCAAGCTTACAACAGCCCTCATATCTTCACAGATCTAACTCCCATAAATATAGTGACATAGTTAAAAATAGGTTAAAGTAGAAGATTTTAGAAAAACTAGTAAAAGAGAAAGAGGACTTCAGCTAGTACTTCCCAGAAATCAGTAACATTTTGTGATGAAGAGCATTACACAAGTATCTCGTAACTATTCATTGTACTTTGTTTGAGAGAGCTATGTGTAGAGGTCTGGAGTAACCTTGGGTTCCACCAATGCTGAATTTTGGCACAAGGCTGGAAATGAAATTTTTAAGTCAATGTTCTTCATTCTTCACTAGTAGCTACTAAAATGGCTGAGATTATACATTCTTTGTACACATTTGTTTCAACTCCTTAGAAAATTTCACTGGCTTTTCTTTAAACATCAGCGATCAAGTTGCATTTTGCTTACTTCTGTTTAAAACATACAAGAATTGAAGTTAAAACGTAAGGACTTTTTTCATCTTACATATTTAAGATGAAATATTCATCTTCTCTTATGTCACCGGAAAAAATAAGTGTAGCTGTGCTAACTGAAGTCCATTTAGATTGTCCTTAATATTTTTAATATTAATAAAGGAACTTTTAAACATCGTTTAAAACTTCATAAACATAGTCTTATGGGAAATATTGCTGTAATTGTCACTAGAACCTGAACCTCAATTACTATTTTGCCAACACAAATTTACAGTCTGCAGATTCATAAATAATATATCATAAGCATTTAACTCCTAAATGTTTCCATGTTTTCATCAAAACTCTTCTATAGGTTCCTTCCATATTAGCAAGCCCATTTGATTTTTAATCCTGTTCCCAAAACTAAATATAGTTCTTCCATCTTTTTTGTCCCTAAGGAGTCAAACAAAATCAACATCTGAAAATAAGTTGTTGATAACTAGGAGAAGTCTACTGATCTCCAGGGAGGGAAGTCTGTTGTTGATCTTTTTAGAGAAGTATTAAGTTTCAGTGATGCGAACACTTTTTTTCTGAAATGGCTTTGAGTCTTTGGCTTTCTAGTTACTTGGGTATAATATTCCAATGATATCATATGGCCTTTATAGGAATTTCAATGTAATTTAAACTGGAGAGATTCATTTAATTTTTAAAAGCAAATACACCCCAAATTATGATTCAGCAATTGTTTCACTAATGTCAACATCAAACAAACTTTGTGATATATTCAGAGCAGTAACATATTGCATAATCTTCAACCCTCCATGGTATGTGTGTTCGTGTGTGTAACAATCTGTTTTCTTCATATAGTAGGATGCTCATTTTCAGTGATGAAGTAACGGTACATTGGCTTCACTTATTGCTGGAATCTTTGAATATTTTCAATAATAAAATGAGTCAAGAGTCTCAAGTTCTACCCTGGGTGACTGCCCTTTAAAGCAACTGTGAAAGGACAAAGGAACAAAATTACTCTTCCCCCACCTGCCCTATTTGGCCCTGTAGTTGCACTGGCCAGAACTCTTGGTAACCTCTTGTTGTTTTAGTTTTGAGAAAACCAACTGCTTCCTACTTGGGCCGTTTCTGACGAAATGTCCCTCATGAAAGAAGAGTATTCATTCCTCATCTGTTGATGTGGCATTTCAAAATAACATATGGGGGCTTTTTGGGCTAACCTGAAAGAACTTTGCCAGGTGTTTGAGGCTTCTTATTTGCATCTGGCTTCACAATTAGGTATCCTGAAGTTTTGTTTTTGACTGTTAAAAATATTTCTTGGAAATCATCGTTGAAAAATTTACATAAATTTTAATACCGAGAAGTGCAATGCCAAAAATAATGTAATGCTTAATCCTCCCTCTCCCCCTTCCCCCCCGCTTCTTTTTTATTTCAGTCTAGAAATTTGCGCTGAGGTTCAATTTAAAAGATTGCTTTATTATCTTTTAAATTAAAAAAAACAAGTAGTGATTCGTTGATCTATAAATGGATAGGGAACTGAAATGTAAAGTTATTGTAGTATCTTAAGCGAATTTGCAAAACGGACATCCAGGTTCCTATAAATTGGTTGTTTCATGCAAAAGAATGCATTTTTCCAATTCTAAACACAATCGTAGAAAATGTCTTTAACAGAATGTGCTTAAAATTTGATGGCCACATTTTCAGCATGTGGATTATTAATTTTATGTAATCAAGCAATACGTTTTGTCAACTAAAAACAATTCTTATTAAACAAATTCTTGAAGGTTTTTAATGTGGCTTGTTTGCTGCATCTGTGATTGTTTGAAAGTAAAATATTTCCTATTGACTTCATTTTTTTAACAGATTAGGCACAGCAATAGTTATTTCTAAGCATTCTTTGAACCGTATAAAACATGAATGAATGATATCGTGATCTCATATTTTTGACATTTAGATTTTCCTTTCTCAAGTTATTCTTTTAAAAATAACAACTGTACAGTTTATCCATTAAGTAGAATTTACAGTCAGGTTGCAACTAAAAACTAAGACGAGATTTAAAAGAGAACAGATAAAAACAAGATTAACTGTAGAGAAGAATGGTGGTTATGTGATAGCCAAAGTGGAATTGCATCTTCCATAGTTCTATAAGCCTTAACAAAGCAAAATAAAATGTTTTTTTTAATATTTAACAAAATATACATATTAATCTTACTAAGTAACTTTGTTTTACATCTATAATTTGTGATTAAAAATATAATTCATGTGAACTATAAATTGCCTAGGTTAAAATATTGTCATTGTTATATTCTAAATGAAATGTATCTTTGGATATAATGTATGTGTAATCTGAAATTCTTGAACATACGAATAATTAAGCATAGTGTTTCCAATACAGAAGTTTTGAGTTTGGAGAAAATTTTCCTCAAACACTTCACCAAGTCTATTGATGTGGTACCATTTTGTAAGTAGTGAGTATGAATGTTAGAAATTTGGCTGAACTGACTGCCAAAGTTGAAAGAAGCAAATCTTGAAATCAGAAGACTTGCGCTAGTTTTGTTAACTCTCCCTTTGTATCGGTTTAACTGTTTTCTTGACTTTCAGGGCCTAAGAGAAATAAAAGGTTTATGCTTGTGGTTAACTTTTCTCTGATGAAATAGAAAACTGAGAGGAAAATGAATTTATTGGCTTCCCATTCTGTCAGGCATATTCAGATGCATTGGAATTTGGAGGAATGGATCTAGAATCTGGCTTTTGCCAGAAACTGAATTTAGCTACATGTTGTTTTCTATGGTCTGGGTATTATTCCAGAATTATGATGTAACATTCTCTGGTGTGCTGGTTTATAGGATGTGTTCCATTGCCATTTCACGAAATTCCTACTCACAGGTGCTGCCTGAAGAGAATGAGTGTGAAACTACTTTTGCTTCATGGTTTTGCATGCATACAGGGCTGTGTTTGCTGCCACTTTCCAGAGTATCTACACTGTTATTTATTACCCATATTCTGATTTCTGATGATTAGTCAAAGGAGAAACTCCTTTGTAGTCTTCTTTCCATTCATTTCTAGACACATCCACATGCTGCAAAGATGCTATTGAATCAGGTGGTACCAGGCAGAATAGTATCTGTTGGCAAAAAATATTGCATGAATAGCAGAACTGCATGGAGGACAATATGTATATATTTTTCAAACGTGTGTGTTTCTCGTTAACACGAGTGATTGGATGTGGGATTACTCTAACTTAGAATTGGAACACGGAGAGAAATACATTTTTAATTCATTTTATGTATCAACTAACCTTGATTCATCCTGCAATTAAATTGTTCATGCTAGGGGAATCAAAACAAAGAAAAAAAAAATAGAGAGAGGAACTTTTTAAGGTTTTAGAACAGTAAAGTCAAATCTTTTTCTCTGTCATGGGTTTGTTTGTTGGATTTCTTCCAGAAATTCAAAGCATAGCATTCTTATGTCCCATTTTTCCAACAACAATCTTCTGGGCTATATTGGTCCAGAGCCTCCAATGAACTTCCACAGCCTAGGATGGACTCAAATATGAGTCTCCATTAACAGTGATGCTACACTGGTTTCTCTTTCATTTAGTAAAACATGATTCTGGAAATGTGAGTGTTTCCAAATTATGGAGACTAATTATTCATACTCATTTGCAAATGAAAGTTTTTCCTTTTTTGTGCCCTCTCGATTTATTCCCTGATATTGCTGGTAATGTGGCCTTCTTGAAATTAAAATGGTTCCTAACTCTGCCCCTTCTACTTACTGAAATTACCAGGGAAGTAAAATTGAACAACCACAGGATGCTACAAATGCCAGATTTGTCTCCAATAAAAACAGATAACAATTGAGATAAAATCGATGAAGAGGCCTACTTGGTGTTTGTCATAGAAACTTGTGTGAAATAGATGTGGGCCAGAAATATTGATTGTACAAGTTGATTGCCTGATGCAAAGTGAATGCATGTGACACATTATTTACATCAATCAACAAACTGTTTTGGGAAAGAGTCAGTGGACATCAAGTATTGGAGAATCAATAATACAGAGAAATGTATTTGCATGGTTGTGGAAACTGAAGTTAAGGGTTTTTTTAGAGTAGCAAAAGTAGGACAGACTACATGAAGTAATTTCATTGTATTAGTGAACTGATAAAGACAGGAGTAGAAATCAGTACATCTCAAAGGATATTGTGGGGCAAAGAGACATGTACCAAATGGACTATATTAAAACTGGACTAGTAATATATAAAAAGTTAGCAATGTAGTTTTTAACTTGCTGGTAAGTTAGGGAACTATTTCTCTAATGAGTGTACAGTGTGCAGCCCACCAACGCTTTGAGTATCTCGAGTTCTTTCCAAAGGATGCAGTTGAATTGTAATTTTTAATATAACAGAAAGAGAAAAAATATTCAATGTAAGGGGAATAATCAAATTAATTGTTTTTAATCAATTAAATCACACTTAGATTTCACCTTGGGCACATTTGCTTTTGGAAGTATAGCTGCTCAGATGCCTTTTAGATTTTGTCTTGGCTCCTGCTTAATACTTAATTGGGGGAATAATGTGAAGATGATGGTTTTCCAACAAAGTTTATGCACAGCACTTCCCCATTTTAGCCCTCTCTCCTATCCCCATAAGTAGGTAGGATGATAGTATGAATCTCTAGGGGGGAAAATCTGTATATAAAAGGTAGCTTTCAATGCACCAATCCAATAGCAAGTATCAATTGTTTTAAAGAGATTTTGAGTTTTCAAAAATTGGCTGTAATTGAATGAAATGAAGTAAATGAAAATAAGAAATTTTCACTATGGTTTGTAGGATTAGCAATCCAGAGGACTGTATGACTGGTTCTACATTCAATACTGCCTCGCATAACTGCCAGTGATGAGGCACAAGTAGTTGGAAGAGTTTAATATTATTCTTGTAGCTCTTATGGAGCTGGGGACTTGCCAAATCAAGGGTGTATCCTTTGAGAAGTGTTATATGTAATGAGATCTTGAATATCTACCTTTCATATATGAATGTTGACAGGCAGGATGATCTATGACTGCACTGGCTTTCAGCCATTGGTTCTCTTTTACATAGAGAAAGCATCAAAGAGTTTGATGATGTTGATTGAATCCAGCAAGGCAATTCTTACATGGTTTTTCACTTTTCATTCCTTCTGTTTTACATACAGTTTTTGGTAAGGGCTGACCCAAAAAAGTGAATGCAGCTTATTAAAAACAATCACAGTAGTACTGGCACTGTAATAATCTTCAAAAAGGAAAGTGTCTTATTTTCAAAAGCCCATGCTAGACTTTTATTTATTGAGCCTAGGTGGCACAGTGGTTAGAGTGTTGAACTGCAGGCCACTTCTGCTGATTCAATCTAGCGGTTCAAATC
>JANHFL010003895.1:165732-180296 GCA_032468155.1 Oxyrhabdium leporinum | reverse complement strand
TATATACTGCTTTACAGTGCTTTACAGCCCTCTCTAAGCAGTTTACAGAGTCAGCATATTGCTCCCAACAATTTGGGTCTACATTTTACCCACCTCGGAAGGATGGCAGGCTGAGTCACCCTGGAGTCGGTCAGGATTGAAGGAATCAAACTCCTGGCAATGTGTTATACCCTCCAACCAAGTGCCCTGACGATTACAGACTCATCATTCCTGGATAGCAGTGGCACTAGGTGGTGGACGTTATCCTGCTCAGTAATGGAAGGGTAGGATTTAGTTTAGGTTAGATGCCATAATTTAGTTTAAGTGAATAGTAACAAAGTAGTACTGAAGTGTACAGGCAAGTTGTTATTCTGTGAGGGTTTGTCACATTTCATCAAAACGTTCTTTGCATGGATTAGTTTGTGTTATCAGTAAAGTGCAAAAGCATTTTCCCTTCTAAAAACCCAGCAGTCTTCTTTTATAAAAGTGAAGAGATGTTTCATTTTAATAACTTTTTTTGAAAAAATAAAATAAAATAAAATAGAATTAGGTTCAAAAGTATATGGCGTGAGGCCTTATAAGCATGCACACAGCCCTATCTATAATTATCAATAAAGTTATAGCTCTATACACTTCCAAAGACCTCATGGAAAATTTGCCATAGGGAAGGCTCAAGAAAATCACCCCACCAAGTTCGCTAGTTCATGCATTCAGGAAGTGATTTACAACGTTCCTAACTCAGCTGATGGTATGTGATCTCTGTAAAAATCAGCTTATTTGCATAACAGCCAAAAATTATTAGGGGATCTGTGTAGTCAAAAGTATATTTGTTCACATGTGATACCTTATGCGTCAGAAAATGTTGTTTTTCTTTGCATAAGAAAATTCAGCAATAGAAGGGTCAAGTACAATCCCGATCCAACACGGAAAGAACTATGAATTTTCCAGATCTTATTATTTATCTCATTGATTATAGTAGAGGAATGATCTGAAAGAGATCTTTCTCCTACACGAGAAAATTGAGGAATAATTATTCCTTGAGTCATGGACAATCAAAACCATGTTTTTGGTCCTACCTTTAAAACAAATGAGCTGGTACTTCGTTCATGTCCTTGGGCTGGTGTTGACTTTATTTTGTTTTTATTCTGTGCCTTTTAAATAAGGCTTTGTATTTATGCTGTTTTATTACCGCTATACTTTTTTTGCTTTTGGCAACCAAACAAGTCTATGAATGCAGCAAATAAACTATCATTGCTTGCTGCAGAGCCAATGTGGAGGAAAAAAGGAAAAACAAAATAGCAGCAAATTCCCCCTTTTCCCTTTACCGTACATTGAAAAGGCTGAAACTATTGTAATGAGTGGACCCAGATCCCCAATTACATTCTACGCAGGTCTGGATGCAGAGCCTGCTGTAGGAACTCCATGGAATTGTGATTTACGTGATTAAGAAGTGTGAACTGTCTACGTGCCAAATAAATAAATCTATCATAAATATTGGGCAAATCATCCTGTCTCAAGACAAGACATTTAGGGTGGAATTCCCCCCCCCCCCATGCAATAATTTTCAGAACAGGATGCGTGGGTAGCTGGGAAGAACAGCAGAGTGACAGAGAGGGACACAATAGGGGACAAACCAATTATAATAATTTTTGCCATCTTGCAATAACCTGCATTCAATGTTCAAGTATCTTGAAAGTAAGGCAGAAAAGTAGAAGTCCTTTTCTCAATTTTTTTTCGATAGTTTTTTTTTTCTTCTTCTTCTTCAGGAAATTGATTTCTGCCTGTTTTCATTGTTAGAAAATCTGACAAGTTTCCACTTCCTATTAGTTGTTTGCTGTCTTTTCGCCATGCATAGGTGCATAGAGTTATACCCCCTTTTTTTTTTAAAAAAAAAGAATAAATAAATATTATGGTTGGTTTTTTTTTAAGAGAGAGAGGGGGGGGGGGTGGCCATGCTCAGCCATGCTCGTAGCTCAGCCTTTCAAGTATTCTTCCTGTTCACAGGAGCAGCCAAGCGTTCAGGCAGTGAATGTTCTTCTTCGTGAAAAGACAAAGGCGATGCACTGTTGGATCTAATGAGATGCAGTTACGATTCTATCAGCTGTCAACAGTTATTGCAGCTGCTATTTAGAGAGGGGGAAAATGTGCATCAATATTAACTGTCAGACAAATGTAACAATCTGTTCAGAACCTATTTATGAATTTCTTCCAGTCAGATTGAAAGACTAGAACAGGGTAACAGTCCTCACTACTGTTTGCTAGTCCCGTGCAAATTCGCAAAGAGATGTTTCCCTTTGACTTGAAAACCCTCTGGCAGTGCCTTGTACCTATCAGAGCCTGGGCCTGGTTGAGTTTACATCCTAAGAAGGACTTTTGGTGGTCTTCCATGCTTCTGTTTGCTTAGCTCAAAAAACATTTCTGCTGGCATTTCCAGCGAAGCAGTCAGTATGAAATTTGAAAGTGCCAAGAAAGAGCGCCTGATTGTTTACAGCTGCAGTAAACTGAAGTGAAATGGTGCTGCTTCACGAGGACCTATTCTTTCTGTATTTCAAAAGAAATCTTTTGAGGTTGATTTGACCAAATCCAGAGTACACATGCATAGGGCTGGGTTGGATATATTAGATATTTCATGGAACCGTGGTGGTGTAGTGGTTAGAATGCAGTATTGCAGACTAACTCTGCCCACAGACAGGAGTATGATCCTGACCGGCTCAAGGTTGACTCAGCCTTCCATCCTTCTGAGGTTGGTAAAATGCGGACCCAGACTGTTGGGGGCAATAGGCTGACTCTGTAAACCGCTTAGAGAGGGCTGTAAAGCACTGTGAAGTGGTATATAGGTCTAAGTGCTGTTGCTATGGCTGAAATATATTGTGATGGTAGAACAGTATCACAGTCTGAGTGAGGATCTGAGTGGAGGACCCAGTTTTCATATGACTCACATTCCTCTCTTATTTTCAAGCCTCTCTTTCATTTACTCTGGCTTGGGGTTTAGGGGAGCTTGTTCCATGCATACCTGCACACCTGCAGCAAGGGAAGATGGACACAGTGTCGCCTTTTCTATGGCTTAATTGTAAGCCAGGCAATTATAATAAAACCCAAACAGATAGGTGTACATATGATTATAGTATATATTAGATAGCACAGGTAGACCTTGACTTACAATCGTTTGTTTAGTGACCGTCTGAAGTTACAACGGCACTGAAAAAAGTGACTTATGACCGTTTTCACACATACGACCGTTGCGGCATCTCCATGTTCACGTGAGCAAAAATTCAGAGTCTTGGCAATTGAGTCATATTAATGACAGGTTACAGTGTCCCGAGATCATCTGATTGCCTTTTACGATCTTCTTCCAAAGTCAATGCAAAAACCAGATTCAGTTAACAACTGTGTTACTAACTTAACAACTGCAGTGATTCACTTAACAACTGTGGCAAGAAAGGTGGTAAAATGGGGCAAAACTCACTTAGCAACTGTCTCGCTTGGCAACAGAAACATTGGGTTTAACTGTGGTTGTAAGTCGAGGATTACATGTATATCAGGAATGGTCATAGTTTGGATGAGTTATTTCCTCTGCATGTTGCACCCTTTTCTGCCCCTGATGTAATCGTTTGGTGCTGTGTTTGTGAAATGAGATGATGCTGAAGGCCAGTTCACCTGTTCTGGTATCTTTTCAGCTTCCTGTACAACTCAGCTTCCTAAACTATATATTATTATCTTTCATACTAGATAATTGTAAAAGGACAATGGCTTTTGGAAAGCAAGAAATTTGCTAGAGGACTATCCAATTAAAGGCTTCTAGCACCTTATCCAAAACTTGCTTATCTAACTATTCTACTGGATTTTGTGGCTCTATGACTCAAAGCAAGTATCAGCTTGGCAGAAACCCATATGGGCTGCTGTGTAATTATGAAACAGTCCCCATGCTCCAGATTACAATAGCAAAGTTGAATTAAGATAATCCTTAAAGGGTTTATAGAGCTAATAATGTCCACCACCTGTCAGAGCCAGGACTTTAATTGCAAAACGGGTTTTAAATCACTGCTAAAGAGGAAAAACACGTTTATACAACCTGTGGAAACAACCCCAGATTGTCAAGAACTCCTTGCCTTTTTTAGGTCTGGTAATAGAGTTAATTTCTTTCCCTTCTTTTGGCCTGTTAGACCAATTCTGGTCTGCAATTTCCTTTGTTTACTTTTTTGAGACATCTTTGCTCACTTCTAGATGGTCCTCCTATATATCCTCTGCTGAGATTCACACACTTTTCCTAGAGGTAACTGAGGTGATTTTCAGTAACATTTCCGTTCTTTTAAAAAGTGAAAAATAATCTGGCAAATTTCCATTCTATTACTCTCCCAGCTTGAGTTATCAGACTGTTTGATGAAAACCTGTAACAGATGCTGACTGGTTAGCTGATCGGCAAAGGTGTTGGCTAAGGAATAACCTATGTTTGATACATTCATAGTGATAAATCATGTAGCAGAAAAAAAATTGATCTAGTAATACTCTCTGTTGCTTTTATTGATTTAAAGGGGACATTCTATTCCCAAAGATAAGCTTTGGGCAAAGTACTTCAAATGATCTGTTATTTTTTCATCACAAAACTTCATGTATTTTATGCAATTTAGCATTCTCCAGAATGCCTTTTTATGCCGATCATCATCCAACAAGAAATAATCTAAGGTCGTCTGTCTGCCTGTCTGCCTGCCTGCCTGCCTGCCTGTCTGTCTATCTTCTGTCTACCTATTTATTGAATAGCCTAACTCAGTTTCCTTTTATCTTAACCACCATTCTCTTCATAATCCAACAGGACTTAAAGTGGAGCCTTCAAGCTCTTGCTCTAAGGATGAAACATTTATTATTAATTATTCTAAGACAAAAATAAAAACTTTTTAAAAAAAGTTTTGCTAACTGCATCTACTGATGGCAAATAAATAACATATCCATAGAACAAACTGGAATATTTGAGAATGAAATCTGGGAATTATTATTTTTTGCCTGGTGGAAATGAATAAAAGCTCTTACTGATCAGCTCATAGGACTACTAATGCCATTCTGCATTTTGCAGGGTAGTAAAGGCAATAATCATGTAGCCGTTTTATAAATGTTTATAATGTCCAAGCAAGTAGATTTTTGATGTAATATTTGTATTTCCAAAATGCAATAGTCCTTGAAGAGTTCTAATCCAGAATCTTAAGGTCTAAATTTTGAGTTCCTTGGAATGTATCTGGCTATGTTTGAAATCTGACTAGCTTCTTTGTACATTCATATAAGGTTCGGTCAGTTATGATTCTCGTCAATATTGATATTCAGTGAGAGATTTGTGGTGTCCTAAGTCTTTTGGAGTAGTTTTGAATCTTCTTAGGAAAAAAAGGTATTAAATTAGAAGTTAGATACTCTGGCATTTCAATCGAGTGTTTATTTTTACCCAGGATTAGTGGAGCCAACATGAAACTGAAACAGATCCGCATCCACTTCATCCTCCCTGCTCTTGTGCCAAGATGGCCTGGTAACAATTTGTGGACTTCATGTCAATCTGATCCAAGGTTGTTTTCCATTTGAAAGTGCAAAACAGTCTTCCTTTGTGAACCTTCCTAGCAACAACCAACATCTATCTATCTATCTATCTATCTATCTATCTATCTATCTATCTATCTATCTATCTATCTATCTATCTATCTATCTGTTCCAACAACCTTCTGTTAGTTAGTGTATCCACAAGCACATGTAAATCCCTGTGTTCCATATAATTTTTTTAAGTAAGAATAAAAATAAACAGGACTGTTCTTGCATGAAATATTGTCCTCAGGGGAGCTGTGAATGTGATAAATGTAGTAAACATTTATGTATTACTCTGATGAAAATATAATCAACAGCCTGCATATTTTGTAGCAAACTTTGTATGTGGCATTATAAATAAAATTATAAAATAAGAGAATGCAACATGATTTCCAAACAACCTTTATTAGAGTGTCTTGAAGGCAAAATAAACAGAGAAGCTAAAAGAACAGCAGGACAACTTCTTACATTGAAGTTATCCCATAAGGAACTTGTATTCAATTCATACCATGAGATACATCACTAGGTATTTAGGTGCAATATATTAAAACTAGAAGTTTGGGGCACAATCAAAATTGGTTTTTAGTCTGGAGAAAGTGATTTATATTATTGATCAATTTGACATCTATACCATGGAAAATCCCAGAAAAAGTATGCTATGGGTTTGCAGTGATTTAGAAGGAAACAAGGTAATGACTAAAAACCAGTATTGGTTCATTAAAATAAGTTGTAGTTGACATTCTTTTTTACAAAATGATTAGTACAACAGACCAAGTGAATTCTGCTGATATATTGTTACTACGCTTAGGTAAGTCATTTGATAAAGGTAATCATAGCCTGGTTTTGATTGAATGGAACAATCTGGGATAGATGGTCCCATTATCATTTTAATTCGTAGCTGATTGAGGAATTATATCCAATGTATGGCCATTAATGAATTATGGAAACATGGAGCAAGGTAGATAGTGTGATACTCAGGATTCTGTCCTGGGCCCAGGGCTCATTATCATATTTGTAAATTAATTAGATGAATAGAAGAATACTACAATAGAAGAAATACTAATTAAATTTCAGATGACATAAAGTTAATGGAAGGGAGAGGGGATTGTTAATACGTTGGAAGACAGCTGAACATTCAAAAGGATCTTGAAAGACTTGAATACTGGATCTTATATAACAAAATGCCCTTAAATGGTAAAAAATATAGTAGGAAAATTGTTTAGTTAGGAAAGCAAAGCAGATGCACAAATACAAGATAGAGGTATCTACTCATCAACTTGGTTCTGTCAAGTTTTGGACATCACTATTTAAAAAGAACTGAAAGGGGTATAGGGAAAATGATGAAAGTCATGGAGGCTAAATCCTTTGAAGAACAGTTTAAAAAACTGGACATATTAGCTAAAGGGAGACATGATAGAGGACTTTCAACACTTGCAGAGCTGTCATAGCGAAGAGTGATTTATTATCTATAGTGTACATGTAGAACAGAAACCAGTATGTTGAAATTTTACTGACAAAGAATTTCCTGAATCCTAGAAATAAGGATGTTTCATCATTGGATGTCCATGACTGGAATAGTCATTTGGCTGGCATGGTCCCATCAGCCTGATATTTTGGGTTTCAGGATGAGAGCTTTCTCTGCTGTTCCTCCTGCCCTCTGGAACATCTTGCCCCCTGATGCCCCAACACTCCTGTCTTTTTGTAAGGGCCCAAAGATATGGCTCTGCCAGTCGGCTTGGGGCTCAGTGGGAGAACAGAGCAATGAAGGTGGTTGATTGAGTAAAAACAGATCCCACCTCCCCCCACTCAGCCCCTGTCTTCCCCATATGTCCTTGGTTTTAATGTCTGATTTTAAGTTTTTATGTTTTAAGTGTATTTATTTTATTTATTTAAAATTAAATTTATATACCGCCCCATTCCAAGGACTCGGGGCGGTATATGTACCTGTAAGCTGCCCAGAGTTACCCTATGGTAAAATGGTCAGTCAATAAATTTTATAAATAGATTATAAATAAATAATGATCTGAGGATTTCTTTCTGGGCAGGGTCTTGAACTTCAAGGTCCTATGCCTGTATGATTTCATAATCTGAATGCCTCCATTAGTTGATTTTAAAAATAAGCATTTAGGATGCAAGAAAGAATTATCTTTCAACACATATTTGTGAAGTGTTTAATTGAACACGACTATTTATTTTCACCACTTTTAATCTTATTAGGAGAGAAATAGGTAGATGAACAAATTAGGCAGAAACCTTTACAAATTGTAGCTAAAAGGTAGCAGTTGCATTATCTGACAAATCAGAAGAACCTGCCTAGGCTTTCATCTGGGCTAGAGAGTACAATAGTTGTGTCTGTCCTTGATTATGAACCATGATGGTGCAGTGGTTAGAATACAGTACTGCAGACTATTTCTGCTGACTGCTGGCTGCCTGCAGTTCGATTTTCACCAGCTCAAAGTTGACTCAGCCTTCCATCTTTCTGAGGCCAGTAAAATGAGAACCCAGATTGTTGGGGGCAATATGCTGACTCTGTATACCACTTAGAGAGGGCTGTAAAGCACTATGAAGTGATATATAAGTCTAAGTGCTATTACTATTAATAACACGGCCATCAAAAGTTTATGTCTCTAAACATATGCCCTTCTTCTAAAAGCTTTATTCCTATAGCTCTGGTTAATAAGTCATGATAATCATCTTTATTTTCTTGGTATCAGGTCCTTATAATAATTATATATGCTTTTCCCCACACTTTGTATCGAAACTTTTATACTAGGAGGAAAAATGCTGCCCCAAATTACAAGTACACCTGAGCAAGATAGTCTGTTTTATAAACCTACTTTCCCCCCTACTCCACAACACCTATAGAATCCATATGTATTACTTTAGTTATCACACCTGCCTTGATAGCTTGCCATCTCGATACAAGTTGTAATGGAGGTGAGTATAGGACTTGATAGAAAATGTACATAATATGTAATTATTGAAACAGCAAATAACAACTGCAATAGTACGTGGATATTCATCCAACTAGAGTGGCATGCAAATAAGAAAAACAGAATTCATTCTGTGCTGGGAAAATACCTTGACTTGTTATTTAATAATCTGGGCTATGCATGCCTGGAATATGTATGTATAGAAAATTAGTGCCAATATGACACTGCACTATTCTGATCTTATACTCTGAGGTGACTCAAAAATTCTGCCCCTATTAAATATATTGAAAATAGTTGTTCTGTACAGTTTAGGTTTATAATCCAAACTACTGACACATTGAGGCATTCCTGCTTAAAAAGAATGCATTATCTTTCAATTACAAATAAGTAACATCACCAGGGTAATTATGCCATTAGGCCTAATAATTAGGTCAGATTCATCAGACGTTTTGCACTTGTCTTACTCTGAATTACATAAGGTAGTAATATTCTTGTTCTTTCTTAAATAAATCACAGGGTCCAGGAAATGATGAGTGCCATTATGGCAGGGGTGTCAAACTCACGGCATCATGGCGGCATCACGTGATGTATAGGGACTTTTCTCCCCTTCATTAAACTGGGTGGGGGCCCGGCCAGCCCACGAGGAGTCCAGCCCACGGACTGTGAGTTTGACACCCCTGCACTATGGTGAACAAAACCACTCTTGCCTCATTCAAAGAATTCAGTTTTTGACCTCTTGTTTAATCTATCATTGCTGCCTATGACTAATGTCAGTCCTGTCTAACTTGTTGTTGGACAAGTTTGCAGTCAGTTTCTAATGAAGAGATATCTATAACTTCATACCTTAAAAGTCCTTGAATGCTACAGTGATAAGGTTGATATTGTTACCAGACTTGCTAAAACATTAGGACAAAGTTTTTCTTCTCTTTTCTGTATCTTTTTAATATTTTCTTCTGCATGCACTTGGAATGGGAATCATAGCTCTGTTCCATATTAGCTTAGGTTGCCAGTATCCTGCTGAAATAAAAGAAAATGAAATAAAAAGGGGAAAAAACCCTAGGGAAATTGGATATATTTTTAAAAGCATGTATTTGCAGATCTATTCAGAAAATGTGTAATATAATCTCATCTGCTGTGACTGTTCAATGAAGCCAGTCAGATATCAACATCATGCTGCAAGATGGAATACCAATAAATTCTGACTATTTGTTCAGCTATTGACAAGTAAAAAAGTGAGATCTGGAACTATACACCTTGTTCCCTTGTTCTGTGGACACATTTTTGACAATAACATTGATTAATTAATTAACATTGATTCTTCTGCAAAAAGATTATCTTGCAAAAATCACTTCAAAATCCAACATGCTATCTGACTCCTTCAAATGACAAGATGCCATCAACTCCTTGGAGCAATATCTCCTAGTTATATTTCTGTAAGAGAGATTCAAAAATATTAAAAAAGAGTTAGCAGGCAGGGAAATCTCAATTCATTTGATGTATGTTGATGATGACTCAGTCACCCAGATCAAAGATGTCTCAAGGTTGAATCATGGCAATTGGTCCACTTGCCATGATTCAACCTTGAGACAATTCACTTGATGTCACCAATAATGTGAGAGCCTGGACTGAATGGAAGAAACTGCTCATACAATCTGTTGATGGCCTGGAGGAGAGCATTCCCGAAACTGACCCAGGTAGCCATGAGTTGCACCCTGGTTGTTCCCACCTATAATTGTGTTAAGGAGTTGGCCTAGAAACCATGAAACTGCGAGTTCTGGTGCTGTAGGAAAGCTGGTTGGGTGACTTTGGGGCAGTAACACTCAGCCCAATCCATCTCACCTAGTTGTTCTTTTGGGAAAATAGGAGGATGAAGTACTATGTATATTCTCTACCTTTAATTACTTATAAAATAATAATAGTGAATTTTTAAAAAAATCTATAAAAAGGATAGCAATGTTGAATCTATATCTGATAATATTGTTTTATATCTATAACAGGATTACAGCCTTTAAAGAAAATATTAAAAAGTCCTGAAAAAAGATAGTGTGAGAAATTCAAAATAACACCACCTTAGTTTAGTTTGGTACAAAATGGCACAGAAATAAAAATCTATAGCTTTCAAGCTTTTGTTATTGCAGCGTACTACAATGAAGAATCCCTGAATCCCTGGTTCTTGGTCTTGCCTGAAGATGAAGGAAGCAAAAGAGAGAAATTATGTTTGTCCTCCATTTCCTTAGGAAAACATGCATAGCTAAGACAAAGAAAGCCATAAGAGTGATTGCATCCTTTATAACTTTAAATAGGGAGTAGCAATAGGGTATAGAAATTAAAATAGATACCCCCACATCCAAAGACACCCCTTGAAGCAACAGTGGCACTTCCTTATGTATTCTGAAAAACAATATTAACTTTTCAGTGATTGATTAGATATTTATAAATCATACCTATTTATTCACTTTCCTTGTGGCCTATCAAAATAGTGGCATGGGGGGAATGAGACATAAAAGGATGGGAAAGTGATAAATAATTTAATTATTTTCTGTGCCCAAAAATGAACCTAAGTGCTAACTTTTGCTTGCTATGATGGAAAAGGAGGGAAAAGCCACAAGAACTATCTTGTTTTTTTATGTAGAACCCATAATGACATGTGCAACTCATATTGCATGTTCGTCCTTGATGCATGAAAATGGATGCATAAAATGAGTTACAAATTAAAATAATGGTTGTTTTTACTTGGGATATATTGCTGCTTAAAAAACAGGTTTTTTTTCAATTTTGGGTTTCGTCAACAAATGGAAATTTTCCATCAGTTTGGTGCTTTTGCAAAGATGTTTTTTTATTGCTGGAATAGGCCTGTCAGTGTGGCTTTGCCTTAGTGATTTTTTATTATAGGATTTGACAAAAGAATATTAATGCTTTTTAGTGGTTATGCATGGGCCTCTGAATAAATACATAGTGATGGGAATCAGGGTGAGGTGGGAAGATTCAAATAATGGCTGGCACACTGTATTCATAAAACAAGAACAGGCATTTTGGGAAGAGAGGCACAGAGAGAAATGGTGGTGATAATTTCTAGTTAGAGATGAAAGTACGCATCCAGTTTGGAATTTACTTAAGATGCTTTTGGAGATCGTTTCTGAAATTACATTCATTTAATTCCAGGAATGCTCATTTTGGATTGCAAAGATGCTATATCATTATTTTTTAGCTCTCCTAAAATCTCATTTTCAAAATGTGGGGAAAGTACAATGATTATAGTTAAAAGAAATTAGCAAAAATATGTCCAGTTTCTTTTAAACATATCTATAAGAAATCATTTTCCATGTACTGAGTATCAAAGATCTTCATTTGCATAAAATTCAGGCCAGATTAATCATTTAATGTTAGAAGAAAAAGTGAACGCCAATTAAAAAAAATCAGATAATGTTTATTCTTCTGCTGATGGCAGAAGAACTAAGAGTGTCCATAGGAAGTGGGTTAAAAAAAATTAAGTTGGTGACCAATAACCAAACAATGACACATGAAGAATGGTTAAGTGTTCAATTACATAAAATATAATCTCTCCAATATTTCTCCAATTGCATGGTTGAGACCACTATGTTGGCTTTGTTTTACTCCCAAGAATTTCCCTGATGGCAGATCACATTGTTGCCAATTGTCCAAACAGAATTTTTCTATAAACTTTGGAATGTCACTGTCACTTTCTGAAAAACGGCAGTACTGCAACTTAGAAACAGAGCTTATCGCTTTGCACAACCAAAAATTCTACGGTAACTTTATGGCTACGTGATATTTGTTCCCAGATATTTTGGACAACAGACAGAACTTTATTTTTATGTTTTTGACTAATAAAAATACAATCAATAAAATAAACAACACACAACTATTCCCTAACAAGAACGATTAGCATTTGTGACAAAGCTTATACAAAATATAGCAAAACATTTTTTGCTACTGTTAGATAAGTAAATTTATCTTGATTGCTTAATAAGTAATCAAGATAAAAGCTATTTGAGTGCCCCAGAAATTTCAATAAAAGACCAGAAATCAACTAGTGGCAAACATCCTTGTAGAACTGGCAATTCAGAAGACCAGAAACTATGGTTTTTATGTCACCCATATTATAGGGCCATGTCAGGCTTCATATGGAGTTTTCCTATATTTCTTTTCCAATGTGGAGAGAAGATTAAATCAGGATAAAAATAAAGCTTTCCTAAATTTGGGAACTGTGATATGATATAAATATGAGGCTGGTTCAAACACTAAAATTTAGTTATTTACAAGTATATCATGAGAGAATGCAGCAATTTCTGTTTTACCTTCTGTATCTAATAATCTTTGCCTTGGAAGTGATCTAGCTTGATCTAACTCTAAGATTATGATGGCATCACTAAAAAAAAAGATTAAGATGGCATCACTAGAAAAAAACATAAAAACTCAAATTCTTTTGGATCACTGTTTATAGCTGTCCTCTAATACTAGATGAGCCAGTCTACTATGGTTATGTTGTAGTTCAATCAGTAGGTAAAGATATCCAAAGATTAGATTCAACCCAGGTATATCTGATTTCATCACTTTATCCACTGCGGTACACACAAAAAAAGTTCATTGTTTTATTTTAGAGAGCTACCAAGCTTTCCTTGCCCTTGTAATGTCTTTTCTGATAAGTATATAATTGCCCTAAATGTTCAACACACTTTTCCAGCAGGCAACATTCAGCAGTATATAAGGAAAAAGAACTTTTTTTTGTCATTTTGGAATTTATATATATGATGAAATCTAAAAATGCCAGTGTGGCCTTAACTTTATGAAGAGTTGGAAGACGATTCTGCTTACTGACTTTTTTTTTTTAACTTGAAAGAAAACAGAATTGTAATATTGTCCGTTTAATGGGAAACAGTGATCCGGCAACCCAATAAATTGTTCCTTTTCTGTCTTCATCTCCTCCTTACTTTACATTTCATCCCTTACGTCAAAATAATACCATCATTCAGCATATTGAATATGTCTAGCTCATTCTAAAACAAGGGAAGCATTCTAAAAGTATATTTTTGACCCAATCAACTGCCACTGATTTTTTATTATTCAGAGATTTGAAAAGTATTGTAAAGAATTGCCATTAATCTTAACTTCTGAACAAATTTTTAAAAAGTAGGTCAATTCACTGTATGTGACATTTTTAATTACTCTGGACAATTAGTTTCAATCATTTAACTTTTTAGGGTGACCTTCCTTCATACTCTTCTATAAATAGAATCCTGCTGATTTTTAAAAGATAATCAAAACTTATAATCGAGTGATCTAATGACAGCTTCATCTAACACAATAAATAGAAAATCACATATTTCAAGGTAAAGATGTGAAGTAGCTATTTCAAAAATCTGCCAGTCAAAATAGAAGTCCAATAATAACATTAATATACAACTTTTGATTCCTCTGTAGCAGCAGCTGACTGAGATTGTCCAGACTTACAAGCTAAGTGTCTAAGGGTTAGAGCAGTCAATGCTAGAGCAAAAAGGAATACAGAGAGAAAGAAAAGAAAAAAAGAAAAGAGAGAGAAAGAAAAAAGAAAGATCATGTTTAAAAGGTAATACATTTCCTAATAAATTTGCAAGAACATATTCATAAAATGATCTTGATTTGAACTTATCAAAAAAACAGGATGAATCTACTAAGTGCTTCTGAAAGTGTCCTAAATCCCTTAATTGTTTCCAACAAACACTCTTTTCAACAAAGGTGTTTATATTCTTTCATAGTACATTTGACCTAGTCATCCTAAATATATATTCTATTATCTGGTATTATTCTATTACCTGGTAACTAAATTCTAGTCCATCAGCAGCATTATAACCATTAGTCTTCTTTTTCCTTGAATTCATGTCTCATTTGGCACATAAACAGGACAATGCATATTAGACTTGAACACTGGGACCTATCTAACAAAATGAAATTCAGTGTAGAGAAAAGTAAAATCCTACACTTAGGCAAGAAAAACCAAAAGTACACATATAGATTAGGTGAAACCAGGCTTAAGAGCAGTAACTGTGAGAGGGATCTTGGAGTCTTAGTGGACAACCAGCTAAATATGAGCCA
>JANHFL010003895.1:143978-158460 GCA_032468155.1 Oxyrhabdium leporinum | reverse complement strand
AAACCGCCCCGAGTCCTTGGAATGGGGCGGTATATAAATTTAAAAAAAAAAAAAAAAAAAATGTGGTAAGAAAAGTCGTAAAATGAGTCAAATCTCACTTAACAGATTTCTCAGCAACATACCAGTAAATGTTGGGCTCAATTGTGGTCGTAAGTCGAGGACTACCTGTAGATATGAGTACTCAATGTACAATCACAAAATTGCATATGAATCACTGGCTCCAAAAATGTCCAGTCATATAAATTGTAATATGAAAATAAAGGTACTGGCCTGTCTCCTTAGCCTGCTGGGGCTGAAATCCTCTTCCTTAGCTGATGCTTTCCAATTTAGATGTTGACTGCACTGATTAGAGATCATAGAAATTGAAGACCAACATGTATATGGCAGCAAACTGGAAGGGAGCCTGGAGTATATAATTTTGAGTGGATATTGTGTACCAAGTAGCGGAAGGACTAAGTAAAGGTGGGATAAAAATCAAATCCAAGAAATAAAGAAAATGTATTTTTAAAATATTTTTCTCATCAACACTTGATTTCCCTTACTCACAAGAAAGTCTCCCTCGGAAAGACAAGGGTGGCTCTTTCCACTATTAGCATTAGTCTTTGTGGCCCTGCTCTTTCTTTGACTTGTTCATTGATCGAATGTTCCTCCCAACAGAGTTTAATGAGGATCCAAATTGTAAAGCAATATAGAAATAAGGATAATCATAGTAAAAAATACGTAAGGATTTAGATCAGTGTTGGATAATGTAGGGTTGTCTAACTATTGCTAATGATATGTCATCACTAGCATCTTGTGTTATTTGCAATGTTTAGCAACCATTGAAGGATTACTGATCTCATCTAAACTCTCATCTAAAACATGTAAAATTTTAAGTGCACCTACCAAAATTAAGAGTTTTGTTAAATCTAACTTTTCAGTTAATTTCCAGATCCTTATTAACTAGTATGGTTTGGTATTCATGAGGGTTATTTATAGTTCCAGTTATAACCAACTCTTGGTGCACCTACCCAATTCCAGGAAGAAGGTCAAGATTAATATACAGAAATAATAAGCTGTCCAAGGCACAGCTCAACAACAATTTCTTCCTTTTCCTCTATAGATAGCTCAAAACAAATACACCAGCCATCAAATATTCCCTGAAAAAATTAGGCCTTGATTGCTTTTTGAAAACTCAAGAGCATTGAAGCTGATACCATCTCCAGGAGAAGATTTCACTGGGTTTTGTAGGAAATTGGGTTTTTCAGAGAAGGAGGCAGTAGCTGAGAAGGCACTTCCTATGGTCCCTCCGGATGACACTCTTTAGAAGTAGGGTCCTGGTTGACTCTTCCTGTCCTGGATCTTAATAAATGGGCAGAAAGCATCAGAAGAAGTAGATGGTCCCAAAGATTAAAGATGATTACCAGCTCCTTAAATTGCATTTGGAACATATGTTATATGATTAAACCAACTGGCACCCATAATCACCTCAACCATTGTGGTCTGGACTAGCTGAAGCTCCTGAGTAGTACTCAAAGATAGCCCCAATTTCCAGTAGCCCAAACAAAGGGTGATCAAGATGTAAGTGAAAGCAAACAGATTATCCCAATCCAGGTAAGGTCAACATTGAAACACCATGCAAAATCCTTCCTTTCCACAAATGTCTATGGAGATTCTCATTCATCCAGGTCATGGTTATCCCAAAAGTGCTTTTTCAGGAGGCAACAGGAAGGCTCCACATGCATTTGCATTACTCAGGTGACCTTGAGGAAACAGATAAACCTTCAAATGGCCTCAAGGACTCTCCAAAAGAATGCAAATGACCAGCTGTCAGCAAGGGATATAAATCCTTCCATTCCCCACCATCTAGTCAGAGCTGAAGAAGCTCCTTGGATGAGAAGCGAAACATCTTCAAAGAAAAAACAGAAAGTCCAGTTGCCTCCTGAAAAAGCACCTTTGGGATTTCCACAACGGCGTTTCTGATGATACCTGACTCTGTGCAAGCAGATGACTTCATTGAGATGCTTCAGTTGTGGTATGTGTATGTATTGTTTATCTGGGATTTTAAAAAGGCAACTCATATCATAAATAGCAGCAATTTCAAAGGCATAATGCTATTAGTGAATTGATAATGCTGCATGATTCCTCCTTTAAATCTATATTAACCCAAATGTGAAGATGTTCTTTTTTAAAAAAAAAAAAGCAAAACAAGCAAACAAACAAAAAAACTCTTTGAAAAATTCAGTTATGGTAATGATGAGGCAGGGTGTTACAGAAATAGTACAAAATATTTAAATATCCAGCAATCTTGCACTAGATCTGATGAGGTGGGTGGGAATCTAGATTCTGATCCTTTCTTAGCATGAAATTGACTGGCTTTCTTTGGATTTCTAGACACTATCTCATGACCAAGCTTACTTATGATGAAATGGAGATGCTAGAAGGGTATTAAGAAAAGGTTGAGTTCCCCGAAAGAAAGTTGATAAAAAATATGAAAGGCGAAAAGAGTGTGTGACTGAACACTAAACCATTTGCTGAGCATGCAGACGACCCCAAATTCAGTCTGTGATCTCTCTAGCTTATCTCTTCAGACCAGTTAGAAGGTGGTGAGACAAATTTCTGGAGAGCCACTCTTAGACAGATATTTGTATTTTGATGCAAAATTTTTATTTTTATGCTGCCTTTATTATTTTTACAAATAACCCAAAGCAGCAAACATATCCCACAAACCACCTATTTCCCCCCCTAGCAACAACCCTGTGAGGTAGGTTGGTAGGATGAGAGAAAGTGATTGGCACAAAGTCACCCAGCTGGATTTCATGGTTAAAGCAGGACCTGAACTCACAGTCTCCTGCTTTCCAGCCTGGTGTCATAACCACTAAACCAAACTGGCTTTTGTAGAAGACAATCATATGGAAAGAAGAACATTGGGATGGATTTTGAGGCCAGCCCTAACTGTTAGGCAAAGCAAGGAAGCAAACTCCTTGCATCTCATTGTCAACTGCTGAAGGGAGGGTGTACTAGATAGATATTTATCAAATTCAGCAGCTTTTTTACTATTTCCATTTCCTCCAAACGTTCTTCATCGTGAGTATGATGGATATGCAGAAATTCTATTTTATCTGGCAAAACTGTAGGAGTTTAATGTGTGCAAATAGTTTTTTTTTAAAAACCCAATCATTTCAGATATGTGAAAGAGGAATAGATGAAATTTCCTGAAACCACCCAAATTTCTAAGGAAGGTCATGTCTACATCTTGGGGAAAAGTATAAAACTCCTGGGGAAATTTCTCTTTCACGCCTGTTTGCCAGATCTGTGCAATGGTGGGGATCTGCCAACCAACAGGATTCTTCCAGCTACACATGGCCAGGTTGGCAGGTGCTTTTGCAAACTTCCTGTTTTTTTTAATAGTCCTAGACAGGTGACAGAATCAGGAAGTTCTTTAAACCAAGAGGGCTGTCTACCTCTCTCTAAATTTAACTTGGTGAATAAGTCCTAGTCTTCACAAAGAATACTATGAATGAAGACACATGTATATGTGTACTTATGAAATATATTTATTGCCACGGTTGACCGGGTCTCCAGCTAGTAGCATGATGTCCAACATCCAAAATTAATGAAACCTAATAAGATAGATTACAGTACAAAGTAAATTATATACCTTGTAAAACCATTTCAAGTGCTGCTGACTTCACACTGATGAATCCCCAAAAGCTTTTAGAAAAACGTTTGCAAGTTAACAGTGAAAGAAATCAGGCCGCCACAGAAAAGGTAGCTGGACACCATCAAAGCTGACACCAGCCAGAAGCCAGAAAAACTCAAAGAAGTAGTGCAAGATTGGAAGATGTGGAAAGACCTGGCACATAGAATTGCCAAGAGTTGGACATGATTGAACAGATAACATCATCATCATCATCATTACAAATTCCTGGAATGCTATGAAAGTGTGAGCAGGTTATTCCAAAGGATGGGAGCCCCCCCCCCCCACTGAAAAATATCCTCCATTGAGATCCTTTTTTTTTTTTTTTGCAACTGGTGGCAGGAGAGGACCTTGTGCAGGAACTTTCTGGTCATCAAAATAAAATATTAGACACATTAGAAAATGATCACGATAGTCCATTTGAATAGCTGTTTACATCATGCCTAATAATCAACCATACATAGGCATAATTAATTCCTATTGCCAAAAGGCCTTTGATTAGTGAACAGATGGTTCGACTGATTTTTGCTGAAGCACACTAAAGAAAAGAACCTCATATTCTTTGCCATACAGTCCTTTATGTGTTTTCAAGGGGCCTTCATCACGCATCCTACCCCAACCATTGGGGCCTGTAGCAATGTGGACTGCTGAAAACATTGTGGTTGTACATTGTGGGAGTTGTCCTGGAATGACCAGTCACTAAAGAGTTAGAAATGGGAGGCAGTCTGAAAAAAAAAAGCCCATTAATATCCATAGCCATATATTGGTGGTCTTGGGGGGGGGGGCAGCTTAATCTGGTTCTGCAAAAGGACAGAGCTGTATTTTGCAGTGACCTATGTTGTTTTCAAGATGTGTAAATTTTGCAGCTGATAAGGCAAGAGTTGAAATGGGTAACAAGTTATGCAGAAAAGGTATTCTTACCCTTTCCCCTTTTTTCTTTTCTTTTTTTCAACTAATAAATTAAGCTGGAGGTGGGTGGCCGTATGTTTTATCCAAATGAACTCTGGACACTAAGAAACATACTCGCCAGTAAGGGAGAAAGATACCTTTTCCCCCTTTGTTGCTCTGGTATTTCATATCAGATAGCAGTCCTTATACCTGCAATAAATAACAGGAAAATAAAGTTTCTAAAAGCACAGCTATCCAGGCTTTGTGGCTCCCCAAAAGAGAATTTAACAAGTAACTAAACATTTGGAAAGAAAAGAGAAAAGGATGGCTTCTTCTTCTTCTTCTGATTCCCTTTGAATTTAAAAATGATAGCAAAAGCCCCATAGGCTGAAACAAGATGCTATGCTCTTTTATTCTGGGAAGGACTCTTCTAGCTTTAAGAACTGAAAGAGACACAAAATCAGTAGGGGCAGCTTCCCACTTGGTGTGGCAGGGAAAGTGACACCTGTTGAATCCTTGCCTATGGTATGTGTCATAGAATCCAGTCAAAGTTGACTCTCCTTTGCTCGCTAACTCATTATGCTGCATTCTGAAAAACACAGGAGCAAAAGAAACATTAGCTGTTTTCTGGCAAGCGTATTAGTAGTTAACAGTCTGATTATAGGAAAACCACACAGTGGATTTTCCTCCACAAACTTCTCATTCAACCACTTGTACATATAAACAACTTACCCTAACCAGACCTATTTATTTTCTCCTTTAAACTGATTCAAGAGTTGGGTTCTTTAACCATTTAGTTTTCTTGCTTTAGAATAAGCCTGCCCTTACACTGTCACTTCACTGGAAAATTTGATGGTACTAAAAGAAAACTCTGCAACCAATTCCTGGAAATGGTAATGATTAAAATAATTATTTAGTACAAGCAAAACTAGAGTCCTTGAGGCAGCAGGGAGATCGCTATATAACATATTTAAGTGTTTCTAATATTCCAAGCCTAAGAAACAGAGAGTGGGCTCAATGCAAGGAGACTGAAGAGACTCAGTTGGAAATGCCACCCATATTTGGTACCCTAAGTTAATCACATAAAATGGAGTGTGTGTGCATGTGTGTGTGTGTTTCTTGATTCCCCCTTCCCTTGACTTTTTAACTGGCAGTTGTTTTCCTCCAAAGGTATGACCAATCCTCTTCTGTTGGAAAGTCTAGTATTTTGACTTTTTATTAGAAGAGACAAGCGCTAAAAGGTTTAAAAAGCATCATTTGAGCAAGCTTAACTGTTGGTGACTACAACAATAGGTTTATGTACTTTTCTTGAAAGCAGCTGGAAATTGTTTGCTATTGCTTTTTCCCCAGGATGTTTTCTCCACTTTTCTTCTGGTAATCTCCCAAGTCCAACTCTGCTTGCCTCAGCCAAAGTGGTTAGATATTGCCAGTTAGCAGAAAACAATGCAACACCTGCAAGCATGATGCACTCAATCCAGAATATTTAGATACTAAGTTAACTTTACAACTACCCACATATATAGAACTTGTCACACATGTTAGGAGATTTAAAGCCACCAATATGCTCAGATAATAAACAGTAATAAAAATGACCCTGCTTGGGGGGGGGGGGAGAACCCTCACAAAAAAATGAAACAGACAAAAGAATCTCAGTGGTGGGTTCACACGATGTTCCTCTCACCATGTGCCTGTGAGAAAAGTCAAGGCTCTTTTGAAGACATAGAGTCAGGATCCTGCAGACCTCCATGTGGAAAATGCTGCATCGGCAGGCAAGCAGAACAACAGAGGAGAGTCCCATAAGATGAAATGGATAGATGGCTGCCAATTGTGTTTAATCTTATGTGGCAGCAGAGACAATTGGAGAATGATGGCCCTGCAAATATCCAGATCCTATTCCACAAAAAAACTTTATAGATAATGAACAGTGCATTGAATTGTGCCCAGAAGCCCAGTGGGAACTAGCTCAGACTATATACCAGAAGAATTACATGGGTGGACTAAAATACATCCATTATTCTTTGTGCTGCTGCATTATAATCATGCTGTAGCTTTTGAGTACTGTAGTCTTCAAAGGTAGGTACATGCTTTCCATGAAAAAAGTCCTAAGACCAACTCCTTGCATCTCAAGATAGAAATGGAAGATTTCTTGCCCGGGGATTGGTTGCCAGTGTTATCACTCCTAGGCTAAATGGAAGGATAACTGGATTCAGTTCAAGGCAGTTGCTTCTGTAATTTTTAAGGCAATGAAATAATTCTAAACTGATGGCCCAGCAAAAAAGGGACAGGTGGAGCCTTTCCAAGGACCCACATCCAGACTCATGGAAATGGAGAACTGATAAAGGATGGGAGGGCTTAGGAAAGCCAGTTTGGTATAGAGATAAAAATAGGGAACGAGAACTCCAGAGACTCATCTTTGTGTCCAGACTGGGCCATAGAACAGGGTAGCTAGAGCAGAGGGAGATATAAGCCACCTTCAGCTGATGAAGGCAAGATGGATATAAATATTAGAAAGAGAGACATAGACGTACAGTAGACTCAGATGCTTAGGCTGAATCTAGTAGATTCCAGATGATGATCAGTTACAAGCATGATTTGGGTAGAAGATACATGTTTTTGTTTCTCCGAATTCACTTCTTGAGTCCATCATTGATTCCAGCAACTCAGCACTGAGGTGCCCTCTAGATGTGCTGGACTCCCAATGATTGGTGTTAAAGCATAAACCCATCTGAAGTTAGTTTGGTAAAACCGGTGTGTGTTGCATTGTATGAGGTTTATTCTGCAGTTCCTCAGTCCACTCTCAACTCATTCTGATTCTGAACACAAATGTGTGTGAGATCAAGTTAAGGAGGAACTATCTTGTAACCCGCCGTAACCTTCACCTTCTCTCTTTGCATATCCCCTGATGGCTTGGAAAAGCTGATTTGGCTGGTTTGGAAAGCAGCCAAGTCAGCCAAATGGCTCGGTTTGCATATATGTAGATGAATAGGTGACACCATCCTAGGCAGATCACAGGACTCACGAGGCTATGAAATCACGTGCAATGAATAAATACATGGCGGAAAGATTAAGAGAATAAAACCATTTTAATTTAAAGAGTCAAACTAATTGATTCAAGTTCTGCACAGTTGAGTCTATTTTACATTTCAGAGTAAACAGACACTCTCTAGTACTTCCACAGAGGCATTTGATTCAATTCCAGTTCTCTTTTTAACTGACCAATACTAAGAATGGGGCTCTTGCTCATATGAAATGCTAAAAGTTTCATCCCCTTCTCCCTTGCATGGCATCAAAATCTGTCCAACATAGCCCTTCGCCATCCAATTCTGTGCCCCCATAATATTCCAGACTTCTACTTCAGCAGGGCAATCTTGGCTAGGAATGACATGAATTGGACTGAGAAACTTTATGTGGAAGAGGCAGGTCAAGATCAGAAGAAATGTCCTTGTTGATAGATTCAGATGGACAAATTGGAACTGGAATTTGATAGCTTCCCAGAATATTTCTCTTACTGATGAAGACAGATTCTGTGTTATAACTTTAATATTCCTTGTTTCCTTTCCGGGGCAGCTAGAGAAATTGTGCAGGACTGAGGGGCTCATTACTGCACAATGTAGAAGATGTGTATGATTATTATTTTTTTTAAAAAACCCCTCCATCGCCCTCAGTTTTCCACCTGACTTAAATACAGAGGATGAGGGGCTTTTTTTGTGCAAGGTGGCCGTTCCAGTTCAGGTGCTTTGAGGATTTTTTTTTTCTTCTTCTTCAGAATAAATGTGACCAATTTAAACCGTTAAAAATTTACAAGCAACACGATTGGGCTCTAAAAGACAGTTGAGATTTCCCCCCAGTTTTCATGTTAATTCGGAGCAGATTGACATCGCCGAGTAGATTTTTGCTCTACTCAATCGGCTGAAAGTGGGAACTAAATTCTGCTGTTAATCATGCTGCCCGAAGTTTAAAAAAAAAATTCCCCCCTGAGATGCTCCAGAGCAGTTGATCGTCTCAAGGCACTAATATAGTACTATCATCAAGACACTAGTATGCGCATGGGAAGCCACCTATTTGTGTGTGTGTGTGTGTGTGTGTTAAATGGGATATCTCCCAGAGAGGAGACAGAAACATTCACAATCTCTGGCATTTTGACCGGGGTTGGATGAGCTTCTTGCCTTCCTGGGCATCCGATGAGGTTGGTACGCCCTCTAACGTGCGTTCTACAGAGTATTAACCCCGCAGCCATTCTTCTTAAAATCTGGTTTATTTTTAGGGTGCGGGAAAGAGAGCGTTGGACAATCGCGCGAAGGAAAACCTTTTTGTCGGTCTGCGCGTGGTTCCGTTGCAAACCTCTCGCCTAAGAGCGTTGTGATTTCCTTCCTCTGGAAACCAAGCTCTTGCCACCCTTCAGGATCTGGCGAGCGCATCCCACCTCAGCCCATCCATCAGAAGGCCGACCCCGCCTCACCCTTCCGGCGCTTCCTAGCCCCGCGGGGCCGAAGGCGGGTGCAAGCCCCGCCCCCTCCAAGTCCCTCCTCCCTACGTTTTCGCTTCAGACTTTAAAGATCCTCTTGGGCTTCGTTAACTCATTTTTCTCATTTGAAACCTGATCCCATCATCCTCTCTGCCCCATTCTTAAATCGTTTTAAGAAAGCGGCGCTACGCCGCATCCTCCCGGAATTTGGAAAGGAAGTGAGAAAGAGAAAGAGAGAGAGTGAGAACGAAAGAGACGGAGGTAAGGGACTTCACTTTCTGTCGCTGTTTCGGATTGGGAAAGTGGGAACCGGGAAAGAGCCTTGAGAAGAGCCGGAGATGGGAGCAACCAAAACGAGGACTTGGGTTGATATATAGAGGGGCGGGGAGGGGGACGACGCGAAGAGTTATTCCTTGTGAGATGCTAAGGAGCTTTGGAGAAACGCAGGAATACCTCGGTGCCTTTTCTCAGGAGCGAGTTGGTATCCCAGCACTGGGAAAACGTGCAAAAAGGGACGGACTGGCGACTGAAGAGAGAAAAACCAATCGTGAGCCAATGTTCCCTTCCAGGAAGGTCTATCAGATCCAGAAAGAATATACTTTAACTCTCGATCTCTTTGCTGGATCTCTTCCCCACCCCCACCCCCCCATCCCCCCATCCCAGAATTGAACTAGCGGCTTCACCTGTTATCAGCAAAAAAACTGGCGAGGCTAAACTTTTTCGTCTTGAATTTAGGAAAGTGCCCCCAGGGACGGTGGGAATTACTGTTACTGGTACTCTCCGAACTTCAGCTAATGGTCATAAAAAAGGAAGAAAGGTCCTGCTCCATTTTTTCGTGCAAAGGCATTTACTCACAATTCCCCTTACTCTTCAAGAAAGAAAAAGTTTGCCCCGATTTGAAATCCATGCTGGTGGGGCCAGCCGAAGTTGCAACTCAAATAGTTGAGTTTCTCCGTTCTTTTCCCTAGACGGGTTGGGGAAAAAATGTATAAGCATTAAAAACGAGACAGAGAGAAGTTGGTGTGTAGAGCATTTTATTTATTTGTTCAGTTTGAATGGCCTCCCATTTCGGTCAAAAACAGAGCATTGCTCGGCGCTGTACAGATTCATACTATAGACCTGCTGTGGTCCACCCCCACCCCCAAAAAATATCAGCCGTTTCATTTCATACCTGGGTGTGAAATTATTGTCTCGCCCCGTTTGGCTCCAGATCCCGGAGTTCTAATTTCAAACAACGTCGGCTTCTTTCCTTCGAGTTTGTTCAACACCTTTCTTTAGTGCTTCGCTCACTTCCCCATCCTTGGGCAGCAGCGTTGCGTTTTATGAATGAAACCGAGTAGATACTCTGAGGAATCCGGGTCGCCTGGAGAGACGGCGCTCCAGCTTGCTGGCGTTAGCGACCTCAAGACTGCCGAACTTGGTGGTTGGAGTTGTTAAAAAGAGGGAAAGGGGCGCCGGCGGGAAGAGCCGGGGGCGAAATGAAGTCCGCCTTGGTCCACGCGAGGATAGTCCTGCGTCTCTGGAGGTGGATTTCTGCTCGGTTTTAAATCTAATTTTCAGCTCGCAGAAGGGAACCTTGTTCATGGTGGTGGCGGTGGTCTGGTTCCCCCCCCTTCTTTTAAGATAATTTTCCTAATTTAGCCACCTCCGGGTAGTTTGGAGTTCAGATCTCGTAGTTTCTAACCAACTTTGCTGGATAGGAAATTGCACATGCACCTGAAACCGAGCAGAATCGGGAAAGTTGCAGCGATGTGCCTGCAAAATATCCTCTCTAGTCCGCACGCCTCTTTCAGTCGAGTTAGCCCACAAACTTAGTCCCATTAAATAATGGGACTTGTTTCTTTACACGTATACGGTTGGGGACTGGAGTTTAAAGCCGGGCAAGATGTGCTTATTTCTTCTATCAAACGGAAGCAGGGCGATTCTATAACTCCTTGAAAAAAAGAAGGAATTGGGCTACATTTTATTCTAGGTTATTCCGAAACTTGCTAGTTTGTAGAGAGGCTGTGGAACAAAATTAACCCTTCACTAACCTATGTCGGCACGGCACAGTGCATGTGGTATTGTGCAGATTAACACCCCCCCCCCCAGTGTTTAGTTGAGGGGAACATGAGAGGAGAATACACACCCGCGCACACGTTCGTTTATGGCCAAATCTATACAACTGGTTTAAATCTCCTCTGTTGGCGAACTGACTTTCGGGATCCCTGCAGTTTTCCGAGCCACCGCAGAATCCCGCGAAAGGAACAGGCTCGAATAGTTCCCTGCATATTCTGCTACGCAAAAGGCTCTCTTGCCCGTTGAAAGAGGCACTCGGGTTGCTCCAAATTTTCTTGCGTTAGGCTGAAATTTAGCCCGATTCGCCCAAAGGGGGATGCAATATTGCCATCTTCGCTTTCCGGGAAACTGGATCTTCAAGGGTTTGTTGTTTTTTTTACTGATTCTGAGTCATCAGCTTTTGGTGTATCTGCACAGCGAAGAAGAGGCGGGTGTGTGTGTGTGTGTGTGTCCCATCGACAGTAATTTAAATAATAAGCAGTATTTAAATAGCCTCCCTTAATAGGTTCGTCCTATTGATAAGGGAGTCGCTGCAGAGGACTGAATTTCATTGAACGAAGAGCCTCTGCGCTTTCCTTTCCTTTCCTTCTCTACTTCGCTTTCGGTCCCCGCCTCCCCAGGGATGCCGGTAAGGCTTATTGGAGGAAAGGGTGAATCTCAATCTGGAATTCTCTTGTCTCCCTAGCTGGGTTTGTATCTAGCTTGGTTTCGTCTACCGAAGCAAGGAAAGTAGCATGGATTTGTTGTACCTCTCCACGAGACTTCCTACATCTACCATAGCATCTTTTTCTGCCAGATGTTTTCCCCCAGGTGTTAACCCCAGGTGTTTTCTATAAGCAGGGTTGGAAATCAATTGTTTCAAAGTTGGGCGGTCCATTTAATTAGACATATTCCATGAATTTACAGAACTCTGTTGCAAAGCCAGTGGCTAGCCACTCTTCACTGAAGAAACCAGAGAGGAGCCACCACTTTTCCTCCGACCAGGGAAAGAGGCGGGAGACTCAGGAATATTGATGAGAGAGCTCGAATCTCCCAAGTTTTTTTTCTGAAAATAAATCGAAAAGCTCCCTCAATAGTTAAGACCGGGGAAAGTGATGAAACAGCATAGTCTCTCCAACAGCTTTTGGAATCCAGTTGCTTTTTAAAGGCGTCGGTCATGGTTGAGATAGCTGCTTCTTCTTTTTTTAAAGTTCTTGGGAGGTTTGCAGCAGAAATAGTAATAAACAGATTATTCTCTTCCCTCAGGAAGTAAGGTCTGGGCAGTTTTTTGAGGCAGTTTCTGTCAGTAGCCACCATTCCATCAGTCTGATCGAGGGCCAGCACTGGCTTTGTAACGGAGTTCTGTAAATTAGTGGAATATATGCCTAATTTCGTCCAATTTTGGGCTTCGTTGGTTACTTGAAACACTGGGAGAGAACAATTAGTTTCCAACCCTGCTTATAGGTTTCCAGAAAACACCTGGGATGGCAGAAAAAGATATACTAGATGTAGGAAGTCTGGTAGAGAACCAGAACAAAGTCCATACTACTTCCTTGCTTCGGTGCCACTGGGATCCAGAATAGTCAGGTTCAAATTCCTACTTGACCGTGGAGTTCGTCGGATAACTTTAGGAAGTCGCTCTTATTCACCCAAGCATAAAATGAGAGGTGGTGTTCTTGTAAGCCCAATTTGAGCTCCTTTGGAGAAAGGTTTTGAACTGGAAGAAAATCCACAGGTCCACAGAGCTGTGCTGCTATTTCCAAGTCTTCCAAAAATGCCCTAGGGATTATGTTCCCCAACCCAGCGCTGTCCAGATGGGAGATATGGAGATGCTGGGACGAGGAAGTTATTTTAGAAGGGAAGCTGCTATGAATGTTGCTTGGCTGGTTGCAACAGAACCTCTGAAGTGAACTGACTCGAAGTTGGACCGAATGGGTTTTGATTCTATCTCAAAGAGCTCTGTTGGATTGCCGCAGAAACTTTTCTCCCTTCTCTGTACGGAACAGGGCGAACTTAAAACTTTTAGAAGGAAAGCATGAAAACTCTGGGTTGAAGGGGTTTGGAACCAAATCCACAGCAAAGCGCCTCAGAGACCAGGATCCTATGTGGAATTCTTTAGCGACGAATGAATAAACCGGCCCCCAATTCACCAGCGGTCAGGCTTGGGATTAGTGAAGGTGAAATCCAGCACCTGCAGTGCCCAGGGTGGGGAAGGCGGTGAGCCCCAGGCCGAAACTAAGAGTCTGGGGACTGAAAAGGCTTTGGAGTGCCCCCAAACCAGCGCCGTTAGAGATGTCTCTGCCAGCTCCTTGTAAGAAGCTTGATTCATAAGTTCCTTTCTGCTGTCCCGCCCCTCCCCCCCCCAATTCTGTCCACAGAGTTTAGGATCACAAAAAGACAGGATGGCAACCTCTTCTTACCTGTTTATCCCCACTCCCAGGATGGCTTCCCTTAATACTGTTTAATACCTTCGCTGTAAAGTTGAACTCGCCGTCTCCTTTCGGGCGCAAGGCATCTGCTCAGGTTAGGCGGCTCTATGAAAGCGCACCGGCGGCTCAGGCGGCCAAAGCTTTATGGCTCTGATCGGAGCAGCCTCCCACGTTCACGGATAGAAGTTTCCTTTTAATAGCCACCCAAGGACTCGGGCGTGGGATGTGGGAGAGAAGGAGAGACCGAGGTTTTCGAAGTATCTAGCTATCTATTGAAATGGGCTTTGCTTTGAAATCCCACCCCCTTCCTAGTTTTGTTGCTTTATAAACTGCAGTCGTAGCCATACAGGCTTTTACAAATCCCTCCAAGAGAAAGCAAATTCTCTTCTCTTTCAGCCTCCCCGCCAAGATTTTGACCCTGTTTGATGAGGAACGGGATGGGGAATGCTGGCGCGCCCTAACCTCGTGCTTGGAGTCTACGGATGGGGAGGTGCCTGATCACTTTTTTTCTGTAGTGGAGCGAGTCCTGACACTCATTCTGCTGAATTCGGCCAAGGGAGCCGAAATGCCCCCAAGGCAAGCTTGCTGGAGCAGAGGCGCTAAAGCTGCAATGGAGAATCCCCCGAGGTCTCGGGCTCTTGCGAGGAAATGAGTCCTGAAGGGGGAAAAGACTCGCGGAGGTGTTTTCGGGAGGTGTGCAAAGTAAAAAGGGCAGAAACGCCGCCACCCTCCCCTCTTTCTTAACCACGCGACTGGGGGCAGGCAGTGACGATCGGCGTTGTGGCGGGTAAATGTGAGGAGTTTCCCTGCAGAGAGGCCAGGGAGCGAGTACGTGGGAAGAGAGAGGTACCGAGACTCGGCGACTGGGGTGGGTGGGTGAAAAAGAGAGAAGGGCGACCTGCAAATCTAGGAAGGGAGAGAGAGAGAGAGAGAGAGAGAGAGAGAGAGAGAGAGAGAGAGAGAGAGAGAGAGAGAGAGAGGGAG
>JANHFL010003895.1:119832-143878 GCA_032468155.1 Oxyrhabdium leporinum | reverse complement strand
GGGAGGGAGGGAGGGAGGGAGGGGAAAGATACATGAAAAGAGGAGGGAGAGGGAGGGAGAGATACGGAGAGGGAGGGAGAGATACAGAGAGGGAGGGGAAAGATACATGAAAAGAGGGAGAGGGAGGGAGAGATACAGAGAGGGAGAGAGGGGGAGAGGTGAAGGAGGGAGGGAGGGAGAGATGGAGAGCGAAAGAAACTGGGCTTTGTCTGAGGAATGGCGAAGAGTGGGAGGTAAGAAACTGGCACACAGCGAGATGGGTGGGTTAGAAAGAGAGGGGTGATGTTTTGTTTCTGGGGGTAAAAAGGAACAGGTCTGTGGAGAGAATCAGCGCCAAACGAGGTATGTCAAGAGGAAGTTGTATGTATGTGTAGGAGAGGAGGGAACGGTGTGCGCAGTGCTTCGCCCCCTGGGGAAAAAGTGCTAATAGAGGAGGAGTACGCCGAAGCCTCATCGATGCAGGACTGCGGGCAGAAAGTTTGGATTTCAGCAGAAAGTACCCGGAAAGGCAGAGGTTGCTTTTTTGGGTTAGGGCGCCTTTGCAACTATAATTCTTTGCCCGTCGTACTGGAAGGAAGAGGAAGAGAAAGAGACGAGGGAAGGGAAGGGAAAGCAAATGCGGAGAAAAAAGTGACGGTTCGGGAAAGGGCGAGTTAGTCCTTTACTCCGAGAAGGTAGGGATGGAACCAGTGGTTGAAGGAAGGCCCGTCGCCCTGCAGCCTCTGGAAGAAGGGACCTAGAGGAGAGAAACAGCTGTGGGTCTAGTCGTTAAAACTTAATGTGAGGAGGACGGTTGATGCTGATGGAATCATTGATTGATTGATTGATTGGGGAAGGAGGTTATGCTGTAGTGTAGAGGGATAGCGGGGCAGGGGGAACACCAACCACCAACTAATCTGAAGACTTCTGTTGTATGTTTGTGCGTCTCATTACACAGGGTTGTATTATAGCAGGCGATCTAGAGAATGAGGCAAGCCTGATTCAGCTAGGGCAGAAGATTCAAGGGTTGGTCTTCTCCGGATTGGCTTTTTGGGGAGAAGAGATGCCTAAATCAGGGGGTTTTTTTAAAAAAAATATTTCTTTATTCCTGGCGACTGCCTGGATTCGTCCCTCCAGTTTTCCTTGGCAAGATTTCCTTTGCCATTATTGCCTTCTTCCTAATGCTGAGGGGGGGGGGTGGCCCAAATTGGCGCCCAGTTGGCTTGGTGCTTAAAGCGGGACTAGAACTGGCGGCCTCCCGAATTTCTACGTGGCCTGGTGCTTAAACAGCTCCACCAGACTGGCTTGGAATCCTCCGGAAAGCCGCGCTCAGTGAATTGCTAAGGCGCACGGGATTCTGACGGGCGTTTCCAACTGCTTGTCCCGTAAACACCTAACCCGAACGGCTCAAAGGATATTGTAGGTAGAGGAAGCCTGTTGGGCTCGAACCCCAAAGTTCAAATCCACACATACACAACCGCAGCGCCCATGAAGTAAGTGCTCGCAGCCCGGGAGCCAAGCGAGCGAACGAGCGAGGTTTTGGTGTGGCGAGGGTTTTTTTTAATTGAAACCGCGCTTGCAGAGAAGAGGCGGCCCAGCAAATAACAGGGGAAGGGCGGAAACGGGGAGAGCTTTTCCTGGAAACGGTAAATCGGGTACGCCGAGGCCCTGCCTCGACCGCGCGGTGGCAGGTCCGCCGCCGCCGCCGCCTCCTCCATGTGGAGAAAAACACGGCGGCTCGTCGAGCGGGAAAGCGCGGCTGACTTTGCCTGGAACTGACGTGCGCGCCCGGGCTAAGGCCTGCCACGTGACCAAGCGGGGCCGCTCACTCTCTCCTTCCCCCCCCCCCTTCCTTCCTCAGGGGAGGAGCAGGAGGAGCCGAGGCTGACGGGGCGCCTGGTATGAACTTAGAAGGCAGCGGCAGCACCAGCAGCAGCAGCAGCAGCATCGAAGGCGGCGGTATGAGCTCGGTGAGCTGCGGCAACGGGAAACTCCGGCAGTGGCTGATCGAGCAGATTGACAGCGGTAAATATCCGGGCTTGGTATGGGAGAACGACGAGAAGAGCATCTTTCGCATCCCCTGGAAGCACGCGGGCAAACAGGACTACAACCGCGAGGAAGACGCCGCTCTCTTCAAGGTACACCTTGGGAAGGGAGCGCGCGAAGCCGTCAGTCAACCGCTCACCAAGGCCAGCGCTCTGAGTTCGTAGGATTGAGGGAAGCCGGTTGAAGAAGCCGGGTGGCACCTGCTTTTAGGAGTTGGAGGCCACGTCCCTCAGAGAGAAGGGTGTGTGTGGGTGTGCGTGGGTGTGTGGAGAATGGCCCCAGCTTTCTTCTCTAAGCTGGTTCTGTACCGCTACCTTTACAGTGACCTTGTGCTCTTTATTATAAAGCGCAGGGTTTGTTTGTTTTTTTAATTCCCAGAAAGCTGCCCTTGAGATTAATTTAATTATTTATGTTCTGGGTTTTGCTCTTGATTTTTCCTTTCTTTATCATTTTCCTTCCTTTTTCTTGTCTTGATAAACCTGCTTCAGATTTCGTGGGTTGCCCCCCCCCCCCGCCAAGAAGTAGTAAGTAGTACAGTGAGTACTGCTACTTACTGTAGTAGCCTCACCTTCATTCTGATTGGGGGGCAATGGGAGTTATAGTTCAAGGTGTTAAGAACATGGTGTCTGTATACTGTATTTTACCCTCTCAAACTGGATCTTGTGCATCCTGCACCCAAAAATGAATGTAGTAGAGAAAGGCGAGGTACTCTGATATTGGTTGGAGTCAGCAATGCCAGTTAGTTTTATGATTGCTTTACTTATTAACTCTATGTAAGAGAAAAGCCTTTGAGATTATGGGACTTGCAGCTTTTATCTACATGGCAGTAGTGGTAAGATGGAGCTTGGTAATAATGGTGAGATCATCAGAGTTAATTCTTGAAACCTAGGATTCATTTTAACCTACAAGTTCCTCACATAGGGACTATAATAAAACATCACATTTTCCAAATGAAGAGAAGTCACATATCTAATGATGGACATGCATGGGTGTGAATTCACTGTGTCCAAAGAATGAATCCAGATTTTCCCCCCACGACAAGATAGAAGACCTGACAGGCACGCTAACAAAGGATGCCCAATAAATTAAACGACTTATCTGGGATTTGAATCCAGGTTTCTCATGTCTAATTCCAGGTGCCATCCACTAAAGTTGTGAGATTAATTTCCCAATATAACAAAACCTTCTCCAAAGCTGTAGGCTTAAAATGGGAATTGTCACAAATTGTATTTACAACCTGTTCAAGAGTACACACTAGAACAAGAAAAAAAAATCTCACCAAATAGTAGAATTGAGCAACTTTTTTTTTAAAAAAAAAAATTTTTAGGGCAATTCTTGCAAGCTAAAAGTCATGGAAATCACAAGAAAAAGATAGATTGAAATTTGCAGTAGATCAAAAGGGGCTTTTCGAGTTTCAGGTGGCTTTATAGCACTTCCATCACTCTCAACATCAGGGTGTTTTAATGAATAAAGCTTGAGGGAAGGGAACTAGATATGAGTTTTGTATGAGTGTGGCATGAGCTCAGTTTTGATGCTAAAAACAAATTCCTCCATTGCAATACACTTAGAACTGCCTTGCTCCTTAATCCTCTCTGGGCATCCACCCTTATTTCTGAGCTGCTATTTTGCATATAGTTCCAGTTGGGAGATCTCACCCTTAACTTAAATTACTGACAATACTATCCTATTTTCTTTCTTCAACTTACATCCTAGATGTTGCTGAACTAAAATGCTTTTCTGTCACACTTGGCAGATTCCTACCACGCTGTATAATTTCTTTTTTTCTCATTTGATTAATTGCCCCAAGGCTTAATTCATTAGGTCTGCAAGCCTCATCACAGTTGCATATACTTTAATCCCATAGATATCAATTGGACTTGTGTATAATTTTGAATAGGATTGCAGACTTTTTCATTAACTTCAGCAAGCACCATAACTGTTTAGTAAGAATTTATTTCTAAAACTCCCTTGTTTATATTGTTATTGAGGAGTATTACCTGAAGCAATGCTGTTAAATTTCTGCTAAAATGAGTTCAGCTAATTACTTTTAATAGTAAGTTTTTTTTTTAAAGCGACTCTATACCCTACTGGTAGAATTCATATGGCACAATCTTTCTCCTTAGTTATTCAACCATCACATTTAACATTAGTACACTTGTTTATTGAGTACACATTGTTTTCTCTCTATTATAGTTTTTACTTTCTGCCATCTGGGTTCAGGGTTGGTTTAGGTGTAACACAACTTATAGAAGCCGCTGTAAGGTTTCTGTGCCTGCTTTGGTTGCCATATCTCTGCAAGGAAAACTTGAAGTGAAATGGTGAAGGATTTATCACAAATATTCAGTTTTTGAAAAATGTCACACCACCTAGTTCTTAATAGAAGTGAAATGGATACAGTGATTCTTGAAAGTGTGTCTAATTACTGCTGAATTTGCTCAAGGGTTGTCCTACACCTTCACTGACAACTAGATTCTAGACAGAACTACCAGAAGGAATCTCATAGCATGCCCCATGATAATTCTAGGAATTTTTTTATATGGAATATATTTATTATTGTGATATTTATATTATTGTTGTTAATGCCACAGGCTGTTCTGGTGGATTCTGTTTTTTTTAATTAATTTCTGCAAATATTTTCAGGCCTGGGCTCTGTTTAAAGGAAAGTTCAGAGAAGGCATTGATAAACCAGATCCTCCCACTTGGAAGACAAGGCTGCGTTGTGCTTTGAACAAGAGCAATGATTTTGAAGAACTGGTTGAAAGAAGCCAACTGGACATATCAGATCCATATAAAGTATATAGAATAGTACCGGAAGGAGCAAAAAAAGGTAGGATAGCACCTTTAACTGAGCTTAAAAAGCATCTGGCAGTCACTATTTATCCTTCATTGGGGATTTGAGTATGATACTCCTCACTAATTTATAGCCTAGACCTACAAAAAAAGATGTGGATAATCTAGGAAGGGTGTAAAGAAAAGCAACAAAAATGATTAGTGGATTGGTGGATAACACATACAATGAAGGGTTACAGGAACTGTAGTTTAAAGAAGAGAAGGACTATGGGTGACTTGATAGCAATCTTCCAGTATTTGAGGGGCTGTCAGAGGAGAAGGGGTTGACCTACTCTCCATCCCCTGAGGGCAGGACAAGAAGTAACATATGGAAATTTATTCAATAGAGATCCAGCCTAGAAACAAGGAGAAATTTCCTGACAATGGGAACAATTAATCAGTGAATGGCTTGCCTCAAACACTGGAGGTTTTTAAGAAGACATTGGACAATCATTTGTCTGGAATGGTACAGGGTCTCCTGCTTGAGCGGAGGAAGGGAGCTTGGACAAGAAGACCTCCAAAATCCTTTCCAGCTCTGTTGTACTGTTACTGTTAATACCTGCTTTCCCCCTTTCAAGCTTGGACTCTTATTCCTCTTCCATATGGGCACCAGCTTTACCTCTCTCCCCATAACAATAATTTCTGTGCCACTAAACAATGTTCTGCCACTGTTTTCCCCACCCCTGAATTTCATCTCCTTGGGCCAGCCAGATATCCAATAGTCCCCCCAAAACCAAAAGTCAGCCAACACACTACCCTCATCCTTGCTTTTCATCTCAACGTGTTTAGTTTTTTTTAGATCAGAGACAGTAGGGAGAACCTCCAGCTTCTGGAAGAGGGAGGGGAGAAAGAATTCTGGAAACAGGATTTGCCAAGAGAAGAAAGTTACCCAATTCATAGATCACAGAAAGCACTGTAAAATATTGCAGTGGGACAGGAGGTCAGCCAATTAATTCTGCTAGTTAATTAACTTAGCTTTCCAAGATGGTTGGATACCCTAAGACATTATGGGGGCATACATGATTCTACTAGTTCCTTGCATGTGAAAAGGGATATAGGGGAAAGAAAGAGTGAACAGAGTTTTAATAAATTCAGGATTCAAAACCGAAGAATACTCAACCGGATTTTTTTGTGAAATGTGATGAGGTTAGTTATATATGTGTATGTATCGCTATGTGTATGTATGTATGTCTATAGGTTTTCTCATTGCACACTTTCAGATTTCTGTCTTTTTTCTAACAATACAAATGAACTTTGTATCTATAAAGTGGCCTGAACTATTATTTCTGCTAGAAATTAACAGTAGGGATTTCATTTTTAAATACTCCCAAGATACTGTTTTTTACAAAGTTATATAAATCACCCTGTTCCTGTCTGCAAATAATTTACAGGATCAAAACAACTTAGCATAGAAGATCCACAGATGATTATGAACAACGCTTTCACTCTGAATTCATCATATTCTGCACTACAGCCTCAGGTATGACCCTTGCATTTTTTTTTAGTTTTGTATTTTGGAGAATGAAAATGTAGAGATGACATATTTGTTTCTTTCCTTGTACCATGAGGATAAGAATGAAAACAAATGGCCAAAAAATATCCAATATAACTGAATATTTTGAAAGGATTTTGTAAGTGTTCTTGTGAGAGATTTTGATTAGTATTAGAACTTTTACCATATTTCATTTCTTTTCTCCTGTTAGAGAAATATAACTGAAGTATTTTATATTTGCTTTTCAATAACAGCACTGAATTTGTGCGGTTATATTCATGGCATAAATAGTTCAATTACATCAATACATTCTTCATTATCAGCAGCTTTCACTTTATGTATTCAATACATTATAAGTTTAAAGTCCCCTCTGAGTCCCTTGTATTTCCATGAAACACTGCACATAAAGGCAGTCCTCAGCTTACAACAGTTGGTTTAGTGACTGTTCAAAGTTACAACAGCACTGAAAAAAGTGACTTATGACTGTTTTTCACACTTCCACATCTCCATGGTCATGTGATCAAAATTCAGAGGCTTGGCAACTGGTTCATATTTATGATGGTTGCAGTATGATCCCCTTTTGCAACCTCCTGACAAGCAAAATCAACGAGGAAGCCCGATTCACTTAACAACCATGCTCCTAATTTAGTAACTGCCATGATTCACTTAACAAATGTGGCAAGAAAGGTCATAAAATGGGACAAAATTCACTTAACAAATGTCTCATTTAGCAATTTTGGGTACAACTGTGGTTGCAAGTCAAGGGCTACCTGTACATTACAAATATATCTACAGTAAACTGGGCCTTCACAGAAAGAGCAGCATTTGAGAAGGACATGAAACATTGTCAACTGGAAAATAAAGGTTTATTCGCTCCAATCACATCATGAATTTCAGGAATTATTATTACTGCTTTGGATATATTAGATATTAACTGGATTCAGTTTCAGTGGGGTGTATGTGTTTAAGCCTGATGGAAGTAAAAGGATAATAATAGAGTTCTAATCCTATTTTATTTACCAGGAAGAGAGGTGCCTGAATTCAGTGGGATTTACTTTTGAAAAGACAGCCATAAGCTTGTATATCAATGAGATATATAGTTGTGTCTCTCCAGAAACTCTTTATTATCTATAAACAAGCTCAATACTGTGTGTGTCTGAGTTTTCATTTTACAGATATACTGAAGAGGGTATATAACTAGAAAGCTGAAAATGACTTAGCATTAATTTAGTAAATGGCTGCAAATAAGACAAGTGATATTTTACTAAAATATACAGGTTCCAAACTACATGGTACCTCATGACCGTAACTGGAGGGAATACGTACCAGAGCAGACCCATCCTGATCTTTCGTACCAGTGTACAAGTGTCTCTTTTCCACCTCGTAATCATCACTGGCAAGGTCCATCATGTCAGAATAGTAAGAAATTCTCATTTATTATTTATTTATTTATTGAATTTATATTGCTGCCTATTCGCACATGGTGATTCATTGTGCTTAATAGATCTACAGGCCATTTTAATTTATGTTATGAAATAAATAGCAGATGGCTTCTGATTTAGGGTTCCATCTGCATCAAAGCCAAGAAAAGAAAAATGTTAAAAAACTGGATTTGTTTACTTCAGCAGAGGGTAGAACTCCATGCATACTTTGGCTTGCATGAAGTTTTCATCTCCACTAAAATGAGGGAGCTAATTCTGGCAAGGGCAAAACCTTCTGTGTGTCTCACAGTTCCTATATTTTCAAGAAGTTGGCACGGTATAAATAAGAATATTATGATACAGCCTAAAGAAAGTGCTTTTATATCAAATTGCAGAGAAAATAAAATCACTTGAACAGTTTAGCACTCCTGAAATCTATTAAAACAGTTAAGTGTGGTTTGTAATCTGCAGGAAACTGAATGCATAAAACAAATTTTATATTCTCAGTGAAGATTGGAGTGCTTTACTAGGCAAATCCAAAATAAAAGAGAAAACAAAGCAGATAAGGAAGAACAGCCAACTTCTGATTACAAATGTAAGCAAGGTTTTTAGTTACCATGAGAACAGTCTATTCTTTACCTTCATAAACTTAAAAAGTTGCACAAAACTAAATAGACAAAAGATACTGCTTTGTTTCTTTCTTTGTCTGATCTCTACATGCTTATTTATGAACAAATCTTATCAATATTAATGCAGTTCAAATAAACTAGCATTAGGCAGAGTGCAACAAAAATGAAGCAATTCTGAACTGCATGGATTTCAGTAACTGATAAATTGCTTGTCAATTTTTTTTGACTGATATTAATGAAACATAATTCTTTTTAAATGGTGTATACTTACGCACTTTAAATTCTCCATGGTTGCAGTCTACCTTTGCAAATTTTGTGACAAGGGATTGATGGGGGATATTGGGTAAGGTACAGATTTCCTGGGTTCTGGAAGGAAATGATGCTATGATATCTGCTTTTATTATGGGAGAAAGTGAACACTTGCAGTCTGAATTTATCACTCAGAGCATCAAAGCATATTTTTTTTGTATAAGACAAATCTGTCATTATCGGAACTCTCATCTATTAATATCACTTTGACTTCCCAAATATGGAGATTCCTTTCATTAGAAGAAAGAATTCCAAGTAGAAAAGTGACTGCATATTACCTATCAAGTACAGGTAGTTCTTATTTAGCAATTGCCTTGTCTAGCAGCATTGACACTTATGATGGTGATGAAAAGAAACTTTGCCACCAATCCTTGCATTTACAGTCTATCTGTAATTAAAATCAAGGCTTTCTGGGAATTTCACTTTAATACTTGAAAAGTACAAATGATAATTTAAGGTGAACATCCTGGTGCTCAGCCAATACTAGATTTAAAAAATGCTGACTTCATACAATATGCTAAAGTCTAAAACCATGTCAAGAACGTGCACATTCATGTAACATTGCTGGGCCACAACAATAAAATATGACTAAATGTGGTTATCATGTTTACACAATGTGCCAAAATGTTTGCTTTCCTATATGAACCAATACCTGATCCTATTTTAGTCTTCTGTGGCATGCTGTACTGTATAAACTGAGCCAGGATATCTTTACTTTAAATTTGGCCAGCTATTTGCTTGTAGAGTCAGCAAAAATACAGAATGGACAGAATATAGTTCTATAAAACCCTACATTACAATTTATATCTTATGATTTATATTGTTTACTTAGCATCTTAGTATGATTTATGTTGATTACCTATTCAGTATCCATGACTATCACTAAGTGTTGTATCTAATGTTTTATGATGAATGTATTTTACAACAACTATGTTAATGATCTATATTATTGTATGTACATTGAGAGTGTATGCACCGGAAACAAATTCCTTGTGTGTCTAATCACACTTGGCCAATAAAGAATTCTATTCTATTCATTGGCCTTCAATGTATGGTAGCAAATTTTGGCGTACACTCTTAAGACATTCTAATAAACCTATGCAAGTTGATTTCATTTAGATTGAAATACTAGGACAGAAGTCCTTGAACTTAAAATAATTTTCATAAAGCAAATAATCTTCTGAAGCAGGTGATAGCTCTAAGCCAGTCCAAAAACCATTACTTGTGATAAAGTAGAGAATGAGAAGACTCATCCAATCTTGTTATGAATGTAATACTAATATGAGTTAAACTGGATAAAGCACCCCTATTTAGTTACTCTTCCCATCACCCAACTGCCTAGTTCCTGTATTCATAGTATTGTGCAGATGAGATAAAAGCATTATGATTTATAGAGGTTTCGTACAGTCAGCTAGTGGGAAGTTCTTCAGATGATTCACCAAGAAGCCATGATTTAATAAGAAAAATGTATCAATCTTAAGAATGAACAATCAAAAATATTTAAAGGAGGGAGAGTATTACAAATTGATAATTGTTTCCATTCTAGCAGATGTAAGTTTTGAATGTTATTGGCTGTTCGGTCGTGTTCATTTTGCTTTGTGAAAACATTTTTATTTTTTTTTTGGTATGAAAGTAGGTTGTCAAGTAACTGGGACTTTTTATGCTTGTGCCCCACCTGAAACGCAGACTTCTGGCATCCCAATAGAGGGAAACATCAGATCTAGTGAAGCTCTTCCCTTGTCAGGTATGCATACCATCACAATCTAATAAGTCGCAGTGAACTTCTGATTGAAAAAATGCTCATAAATATTCCCTTATGAGCCCAGAAGAAAAAAAAAGTGAATATATTCATCTGCATTTATTCTTCCGTATATAAATACAGGCACATTTAATTGAAAGAGAGCCAATAGATTTTAGCATGAGTTCTAGTCTCACCTTAGGCAGGAGGTCTGCTAAGTGAACTTCAGCCAGTCACACTTTCTCATCCCTAAGAAGCGAACAATTTCCAAAATTTTGCCAAGAAAACTGCAGGGGCTAGTCAAGGCAGTTGTCAGAGTCAAAAATTGACTCTAAAATTGTCAGGCGTCAAAATTGCCTTAAAATCACTCTGTATGTCAGATGGAATTTAGAAAGGAATGCATAGTAAGTTTGGTCTGGTAGTTAAGGCACCAGGCTAGAAAGCAGGAGACTGGGAGTTCAAATCCTGCCTTAGACATGAAAGCCAGCTGGGTGAACCTTGGGACAGTTACTCTCTCTCTCAATCCAATCCACCTCACAGGGTTGTTGTTATGGAGAAAATGAGGAAGGGGTGCTGGATATGTTCGTTGCCTTGAATTATTTGTAAAAATAATAAAGGTAGGATAGAAATAAATAAATTTGGGTGTGGGGTGAAAATTGTAATTATAGATTGTTATCTGAGAACTTTATTACACTATGTTATACTACAAATTAGAAGTACCAGGAATCTTCAGAAGACTTCCTGTGGTTGATGGCCAGAAAGAATATTTAGTTGGAATATACAAGTCTAAAGGCCTTTTTCGTAGTGGCACCTGCTTTGTGGAATTACCTTCCCTTTGTAGTACTGGTCATTACCTTCCCTTTGTAGTACTGGTCACTTCCTATCTTCCTATTTCCCTTCAAAAAGAGGCTAAAAATCTATTGTATACCTCATTTTTTCCCCTTTAGGGAAAATGTTTTTATGTATGGTGGTTGGATTGTGCTTATAGTTTTTTTAAAAAAAATATGCTATTATTTGATAAAAATATTCTATTATTATTCTATTATTTGATTATTTGATGTATTTGATGTTGCATTTTATGGATGCAATTATTATTTTGTAATTGTTAGAGTTTACTGCTGATGCTGTCTTATACTGTTAACTGCTACAAGCTGATTTTATTAGGAGCAAGTGGATTGTAAAATATGAAAACAAATATAAATATATATTATTTACACAGGATACATTTAAAATTGATTAAAGTGTATAATATTAGAAATAATGTTTTGATTATCTCATGAAATACAAATGCTGTTCTGTAGTCTACCAGAAAGTGAAGATCCTACTTACGTATGCAATTTTGCCCAGAACTCTGAGAATACCATAGTTTTTGAAGCAATTCAGCTAATGTAATCTTTTGCTTGGCAATTTAGCAATTTAATTTACAAACAGATCTTTTCTTATTCCCCAGAATATGGTTCATAGCTGTTTACACTATTGCCTAACAGGGAAAATTGATATTTACTGAATAGGTCAGTTGCTGAATGAGCAGGAAACCATTTTTCAGGGATTTTAGACCCTTTACTTTGTAGCAGTATTTAAGCCATGATAGTGTTAAGTAGTTTTTTTATCTGTGCTATAAACGAGCCCATAGCATGGTTCTTAATAAACCAAGAAATTATACTCCAATATCACACAATGCGGCCTATTGGCATTACTGAATTTAGCAGTGGTTCGCTTTATTAAATATCGCACAGAATAGTTTATCTATTTTAACATGTAGTTATGTACATGTTACATATGTACAGACACATGCACATATACTCATTGGATTCATGCTAAGGTAAAATATGCTTAACAATGATTTGTTGAGTAAGCCACAGTATTTTGAGTTCACACAATGCATTATGCCAAAACTAAATGTTACTTAATGCAATTATTCTTTATCCACTATAATCTCTATCATAGCATCTTTGAAGGAGAAATAATTATAATTTCCACAGTAAATATTAACCTGAGATTCAGAATATGGCCTTATGCCTTTTATTTTTTCAGAGTTCAATTGAACAGAATGGGACCTGTTTCTGATAGGTTTTGCTACAATGTTTATTCAATAAATCAGGAATGGATGAAAACTTATCTCTCAAGTCCTAAACTATAGGAAATGCAGCTATCCAATACCAAATGTTAAAAATAATTTTGCATAAATATGTTTTCAGATTGTCGATTGCACATCTGTTTGTATTATCATGAAACTCTTGTAAAAGAAGTCACAACTTCAAGTCCTGAGGGCTGTAGGATATCTCACGGTCATAGCTACGAGATCAGCAGCATGGATCAAGTTATGTTCCCTTATCCAGAAGATCATAACCAGAGGAAAACAACCGAAAAATTGCTTTCTCACTTGGAAAGAGGAGTAATACTCTGGATGAGCCACGATGGCCTCTATGCCAAGAGACTTTGTCAAAGCAGGATATATTGGGATGGGCCTCTGGCATTCTGCAGTGATCGGCCTAACAAGCTGGAAAGAGAGCAGACGTGCAAGCTTTTTGATACTCAGAAATTTTTATCAGGTATTTTTTTTAATATAAGCTACCATTGTGTTTACAATTAAGACTTTCACCCTTAAAATTGGTTCTTTTGCTGTTTCAAATATAGGTTTCCTCTAACCATACATAGAATTTGCAACTGCTCCATTCTATCAGTTTTGAACTCCAGCCTCTGGGCTTCCACAGTATCTGAAACCCAGCCTCTGTTTATCCTTCTCTACTTTGGTAGTAGAGAAACCTATTTGCATACATGCATTCAAAAGGCATCGGGGTTTTAAATATTTATTGATTTTCATTTAGATGTGCGATATAGTTAGAATTTGGAGATTCACTTTGAAAACCCAGCTCTGTTGGGGATATGGCAAACCTTTTACTCTGATTAAGATTTATTATGCCCCTAGAATTAATAGAATGTAATCCTTTTTCCAATATATTGTATTGTACACAAGTACGTTACCACTTTCATTTTTTAAAATCCAATAAATTGTATATTAGACATGTTCTTTGAGCATAGTCTTTTTGATTCAGCTAAAACTTTATTACATGAACACATAGCCACCACAGAAAAATAATTGTGGTGAGTCTCATTTTCTCCCTTTTTTGTGAAGTTTAATACAGCCCATCTCCTGCTTCTGCTATAGTGTTCTGCATTTTCTCACTATGATTCACATTATTGGTTATTTTTGCCAAGATTAATGCATAAATGTAGAGAGCAATGAGGATGACCTTAATGGAGATGAACAAAAACTGTTATCTAGGCAGAAGTGTCTGAACCATTTTTAAAGCCCAGATCTATGAGATAATATCTGGAAGTATCTCAGACACTTCTATAATAATTCACTGAATTTTGAGAAGGAGGTATGGGCACAATCTGACTTTCAAGATTCTGTTATAACCAATCTCAATAAAAGTAGTCCTAGCCTTCTTTGAAATTGATTTTCTGCTGTGGCCTACCTTGTGAAGATCTGAATAAAGCTTTGATATAAAATTTATTAAACAGAAAAGGAGGACGTGGACTAGTGCCCATATTGAGTACTGAACCAAATGACTGCCAAAATAATACAGCTAAATTAAAGAGTCCACAGTGTCGAAAGCTTTAGTCAAAATTACAACAGCAGCACGATGTCATCAGGATGCAAGCTCTGTCCCTTTCACATATACGTGACATCAGAATTTAAGAAATAAACGGGCAATATTTGGGTCATAACAGTGTGTTAATAATTTTGTCATTCACTCCACTTTTCCTCCGCCACCTGCGGATGCCTCTGAGGAGAATGCTGATGAGAATATACCTTCAAACAGTTCTTCGATTTGTAGCAGCTGAGTTCCACTATTTTAAGATATAGTTACACTTCTCTTGAAAGAGGAATTCATATTTTAGGCACGTTCCTAAATCCAATTTTGCCACTAGAAGTCCAGTTAAATTCAATAATGGATTGCTAGCTACTGCTGTCTTTAGACTTAAAATCTTGTCTTGATTATTCATGATCCATTAATTTGAAGCTTATTGTGATGTGTTTGTGCCTGTGAACATTTTTCATAAATTTCACCTAAGTATACAATTTGGCAGCCAAAAATGTAACTACAGTACATAATTCTAAACCAATTACCCAGGATTACCTATTAATTCTTGATTAAATTCAAGGATCTCATTCTTTTAAAATTGTACATATCCACAAGGTTCTCTTTTGCTGTATAAAGTCTATTATTAAAATTACTGAATTCTTGGTGTCTTTGTTATCAGAGTCACAAAGAATTGGGATACCTTGCTGAAAATATATGCCTGGTACTGTATCGACTTCATAACCTACTTTGAGCTCTGTTCTTACATATGTAATCCCCCAAACTGCCTTATTAAAAAAGGCCATTAGTGTGATTGTTGGATGTTATGTAACATTTTAAATAGTGTTATTGATTCTAGCTTGCCTTTAGCCTAGAACTTTATGCATTAACTGGCTATAATAGCGATTTTGAAGAATGTGAATTTAAAGAATGAAATTGTTTTAATTGTGGCATTCTCTAAGGATTTTATTAATTTTGTTTTATCTATCTGTAAGCACTATAGAATGTTTTATTCTTTTTATAAGCTATTCTGCTTTTTTTTTTTAGGGGAGGAAGTACAGTATAAAACAAAAAGTATGCTTTATATTATTGTGCATTGCCTTGGAATCATACTAGATGAAGGGAACTGTAATATTTTTTTAAAGATAGAAGGAAAAACAAACTGAAATGGGTCTATCTATTTGTTTCAAACCCAGGTAGATAATATGGTTCTTTAAAAAAAATATTGATGAATCTATGTAAGATGATTTTTCATGCATTATTGCACCGCTGTCCTAAATTAGCCTCCAAAGTATATTTCTGTTTGTTTTCTAGAACTACAAATATTTGCCCACCATGGGCGTCCATTACCTAGATTCCAGATTGTATTATGTTTTGGAGAAGAGTTTCCTGATCCACAAAGACAGAGAAAACAAATTACAGCCCATGTAAGTATATGCTAAATGATTTATGTAATACAGTATATAAATGCTAAAGGCATGGCTAATAAGAAAGTAGGGGACTGAGATTAAATGTTTTATGAAATTGATTTACGATATTCAAATGCTTGATCAATCGATATGTTGAATACAAATAATTTTCAGTTTCAGAAATGTTCAGCTCTTCTTAAACCTCAAGCCAAAGCTACAGATGTAAATAACTAAGATTGCTTGACAATATAATCACAATTTCTCTAATTATACTGCCATACAATCTGCAATATTAATTTCTATATAATTGACAATTGTATTTTCACTTTTAGTGAATGCTAATCATATGTTTAGAAACAATTTGAAATTTCGGTTAATAAATCAGCAGCAAAAAGCCAACCTCCTTACATGGAACTTATCATATATCCCACGCTCTGTCTGAGCTTGCAGCTAATTTACTTACAAATCCAAACTGCACTACTGGAAATCACCAAATTTGGATTGCTTTATTTTTAACATTTTCCCTTAAAAGAATTTTGAATAGCTTAATAAATTAATAATAATGAATAGCTTAATAAAGACTATGTAAAGTTAGAATAACAAGCCAGTCCTTTTAGAACCACTTGACCTTTGGGTGTGTATGTATGTGTGGGAATTTGCAATTTGCAAACAGGTTAAACAATTTCACTACAATCCAGGTGATAGCTTAGATGTGCCCCCTAATTTTATAGTAATGATAAAAATAATAAAACAGTGCCTTCAGTGCAATCCCCAAGCAACTGAAGTAATCAGCTGAACATCATTGGCCTTGACAAATTCACCATCAGTCAATTGCAAAAGGCAGCTTCACTTCAAACAGCTTGCATCTTGCAACAATATTTCTAACATGATAAAACATCAACATTTGCCTATCCCGAGTCTTTGGGAAACACTCGATAGGTGGATAAAAATGCCGAATTCAGTCTGAATATCTGGCTGACTGTGCGACGAGCCATTAAAAATGAATTCTCTATTTAATTATGAGCTGCATTCGTGTCAGACATAAATTCTATTTTACAAATCGTGAGTTGAAACAATATGTAAAGAGTGCATTATTATGTTTGTGTAGCAAACTGAGCATGTGTTGACAATAGTCATTGCTAAGGCTGTCATTCAGCAAATGAACCCCTGACCCAGTAGATTAATGACTGTCCTAGTTGACCTGTTTTCATCCTCTTTGGTCAATACTGTTTAGCATTTCCATTAAAAACAAAATGGCAAAATCAAATCCCCCCCACTGCAAAGTCAGTCTACTTGAACTAGAACCACCACATGCATGTGACTGCAAGGAGGCTAATCCTTCACTCCAGAAATGTCACTGTGAACATTAAACTACTTTCCAGTCTCTAACCCAGAACACTGGGGAGAAAAACGAAGTGGAAGTGGGAACAGCAGATACATTGTTGTGGAAGAGTTTGGTCATAGGTACCCAGAACAAAGTACAATGAGGAAATAATGCTAAAATGTATCCGCAAATTCCAGCCTGTACTTGCACACCAATGTCAGTTGCAAGTAGATAAATCACAGGGTTTTTTTTCTCTCTCAAGATGTCACAAGCTGTAGTTCATCGTTTGTCCTCCACCCCACTTCAGAGGATGGCAATGGCTCTGCCTTACCAATTCTCCTCCTCCTTGGGTCATATCCTTGAAAAACAAATACAGTCTAACTATAAGCTAATGCAGAGCATTTAAATCAGACAATCATTTGCTATTGTTTTCATTCATTGATATCAGATTAGAAATATACAAGAGAAAAAAATGTACCGTGTTGCTTTCTTAACCCTATATATTTTGTCTTCTCTATTGAAATTTGCCAGAACCATATCTACTTGCTATCATGATAGCAGATACATTCTCTTTGTTTTGGCAAGCTATTTGCATACTTAGGGTGAGATTTTTATGAATTGCTGTTAGCTATAAAATTGATAAAATAAATTTTCAGAACATTATTATTCCAGTAATCACCATTTAAACTCGTTCATTTTCTGATTTGTTGTTAAGGTTGAACCAGTGTTTGCTAGGCAGCTGTACTACTTTGCACAGCAAAACACCGGACCTTTTCTGAGAGGCTACGATATATCAGAACAGATAACCACTTCAGAAGATTATCATAGATCCATCCACCATTCCTCTGTTCAAGAATAAACACAGGAAGACTGAAGTCTGCATTTTGGAAGGTAAATGGAAGGCAAAGAACTTTGGATCACAGCTAAAGGATGTTACATTAGTGCTTTGAATTTTCCAGAGAAATCATCACCAACTGGAAATATACATGGAAAGGATACCGTCAACATAAGACTCTAGAACCCTGAGTGATCTGTGAGAATACCTTGATTTAATTTAAATCATGGATTTCTCTCTAAGCATACAGTAATATGCTTATTTCTCCAGATCTGAAGAAGCTTCTTGGATGAGAAGTGAAATGTCTTCAAAGAAAAGCCAGAAAGTCCAGTTTCCTCTTGAAAAAGCACCTTTGGAACAGCTCTCAGGAAGATAAGCAATGCTGTGTTAGTATACTAGGGACAATGCAAGCATTTATGCACTATATGGGAGAAAACTCAGGCTCACTGGTTCTTCTCAACTTCAGTCCTACAGCCTCATTCCCAATCTTTGAGAAAGTCTAACTGTAATGACTGAGTTCATGTTAGCAATGCCATTTAATTAACATGCTGAATACGGCCTGCTTTATCTGACAAGTTGTACAAGGCTAATCTGCATTACACATCTCAACTGTATTGCTGAATTAATTGGATGAGAAATGGTTAAGGGCGCTTTTCATTTTTAGTGATTTAAGTCTAGAAAAGTGAAGTTGAAAAATTAAATGTGTACATTGTTTTTTCCCATTCTAGCCAGAAATTTGGAAGAAACTTAATAACTTCTTAATCATGACTTGTGGGTGATTCTGTTATTGAAATGTGCAAGACTGGAGTTGAAATGAAATCTGTGGGTTCACCAAATACCGATCTAGACCAGGGCTGTCAAACTCGCGGTCCGTGGGCCGGATGTGTAACGCCCTGGCCATGCCAATGTCCAGTTTAGCGAAGGGGGGGAAAAGTCCCGATATGTCACATGACACCGCTGTGATGACACGAGTTTGACACCCCTGATCTAGACTGAGGAGTTGGTTCATATATTTTTTTTGATTAAATGCAGGTGGTCCTTGACTGATGACCACATTGGGATCTGAAGTTCCATCACTAAGTGATGTGGTTGTTAAAGTGAGTTGCACCTTATTTTATGTCCTTTCTTGCCACAGTTGTTAAGCAAATAACAGAATTGGAAGGGAGCTTGGAGATCATTTAGTCCATTCCACTGCTCAGGCAGGAAACTCTACATCATTTCAGACAAATGATTGTCCAATGATTGTCTCTTCTTAAAAACTTGGTTGCTGGAATTGAGTATGTCTAGTTTAATGAAAAGGACTAGGGGTGACATGATAGCATCGTAATATCTCCGGGCCTGTGCCTCATTTTGGCCAGCAGGATGCTGCAGGAGGCCTTCCAGGTTGAAAATGGGCTGGGGGGGGCACGCACCCTCCCATGCCCTGTTTTTGCTAGCAGAGGCACCGCGGGCTGGTCCTTTGCTATTTCCTGGTCGGCCCCGCAGGCCAGATCTAGGCACCCCGCGGGCCGGAACCGGCATACAGGCCTTGAGTTTGACACCCCTGGTGTAGGGGTTTCTGCCTGAGCAGGAGGTTGGACTAGAAGACCTCCAAGTTCTCTTTCAACTCTGTTGTTCTGTTCTGTTCAGTCATCATGGTCATTAAGTGAATCGAGGTTGTTAAACTTCATTGACCTTGACTTTGACTTTTTATCCTGCCTTTATTACTTTATTAGTAATTCAAGATGCCAACTAGAATCTCTTTGGGAAAGTGATAAATGAGAATCACATGAGCCCAGGATGCTGCAACCATTTTAAATACATGCCAGTCACGAAGAGCCAAATCTTGATCAAATAATCCCAGAGAGGCTTTCAACTGGTATAAATACAGGCCAGTTCCCAAGCATCCAGATTTTGATTGTGTGACTGTGGGGAAGCTGTGATGGTTATAAGTGCAAGGACCAGTCATAACTCACTTTTTCAGCACTGTTATAACTTCAAACAGTTGATAAATGGATGGCCCTATAGAGGACTAATTGTGTTGTATCTTACTCTTCGGAAAAATCATAATACATTAACATTTCTACAACTACAATGATAAAACTTAGCTTGTATAGCATTGAGTACACCAAGTAATAGAAGTAATTTTTGTTTTGATTGTAAAAGTTGAGCAAAAGTCAATAGAAAAATATGTGAAAATGATCAAATAGGAACCTCAGCTGTGAGAAAAAGGTATCTTACCTTCTTGCTTTCAGTAGTCTTTTGGTAGACTATGAAAATGCAAAATAAAATAAAATAAAGCTGGAAATGTTTATCAAGTATAAGCAATATAATTATGCTGTACATACTTTTAAAATTTAGATTTATGTTTGATAATAAATCAAATGATGTTTTTAATCCAGTTTTTCCAATCTTATTTTCAAATAGCTCATGAATAACTTTCCCTTCCATTATAAATTTTGATATGACTTCTGAGGTTCACTTCCTTCCTGCAACTACATAGTATTATTGCACTTTGTAATGCAAATTAAGCAGATATTTTTTTTTGTACATATTATCTGGTTGAAGTCAACAACCTTGCGCAGATCAAACAGTTTACTACAATTTCTCAGAAGACACCAATACTGCAAGTTGTATAAATATATGTGGTTGTATGACAAATCTATTGCTGAAAAATCATGGCTGGTATCTAGACAAGCTTACTATTCTTTCAGTGAAAATTAAGTGCGCATGTATGCAATTAAATATGCAGTAAGGCAGATATGATGTTAATGTGGCTGTGTGTACTCTTTATGAGCAATAGATTTCCCAAGTATTAACCTCAAATAAGACAATTGTAGCAAGAGTATAGGTTTTTTTTGATCTTTCAAATAGGTATGCTATTTACATCAGCAGTTGTCACCGCCCTGGAGGTGGGGGAAACACCATCAGGGCTCTTCAAACAGCTTTCAGGGAAGAAGAAGAAGAAGGAAAAAAACCACTGCCTACAGAGAAAGATAAATCACCTTACTTCACAGTCCTGTTAGAAGAAATGTTTTCACTGACTGTTCAGCATATTATCTTGCTTCTTTCCATGAATTCTCAGGAAAAACCACTTCCTCTTTTTCTAATATTGTTTTTTTCTTAATATTCACGAAGAGCCAGATTAAGGCTCTTTCTTTAGAAATAAATCCCATTCTGTTCAAAGATCATAAGCTTTGAAGTTCAGCTTCAAAATGCAAATTGACTATCCCACTTGCTTCGGATAAGTCCCCTATTTTGTTTTTAAGCAGCAATCCACCATTTTTTTTTCATGCTGCATTTTGAATAAACAGAAAACTTCTATCTTATGAATAGAAAAATTCAACTCTGGATAGTGAAACCCAGGTTTAAATTCAGTTTTAGCTACAGAAGCTAACTGGTTGACTTTGTGTTAGTCACTCTCAGCTCAATCTAACTCACACGTTGTTGCAAGAAAAAAACAGCAGAATGCTATGTATGCCTAATTGAGTGCTCAAATGGAGGGGTATAAATCAAAAGAATGTATCAGTATTGAGATGAGAGGGATACAAAGTGCAAGAGACACAGATAAAGTGTTTGCGGTGATTTTTAAAAAAGACTATCTCGCTATACTTTTGTTCTTGCTTCAGTGGACTAAGGCAATTTTCCTTATGGCTTCTTTAGCTCTTTGGTTCATGTTAGAAAACAGAAATGAAAATGTCAATATTTTTTAAAATCATTTTGTGGATGATGCTGTTTTTCCGTACCTTAATAAAATGTTTTCAGATATATTACTTTCAAAGAGCACTAAAAGTCAGAGCTACTTTATTCTCTCGGTTTATATTTCCCCTTTTCATGCCTGAAAGATACTTAAAAAACAGAAACTTAAAAAGCACTGAGGGAGGAGGATGCACACACATTCACAAGTAAAAAGTACTATATAGGAATGAGAAAAAAGGTTTAACAATGGACAGGAGGGCAAGGAGGCATTTAACAACTGCCTTGCTTAATGGAAAATGGAAATTTTGGGCTCAATTGTTGTTGCAAGTTAAGGACTATCTATATAAGCAATTTTAATAACTTATAATTTTCTTCTTAAAATATAACAATTGATCTCTTCCCATACCCTATCTCTTGTCTATAAACAAATCCATAAAGCACTATCATGTTCATCCTGATGTTAGCAAAAGTCCTTTAAAGGTTACCAGAGATAACAATATACCCATTTTAACTGTGATTTAACAACCCCCCCAACACTTTGTAGTCTTTTGTTTACTTCAAACAATCTTAATATTTAGTCCTTTAAATAATGCCATATAGCTTGATTTTATTTTTTTCTGTCCCATCTCACAAAATCCAAAACTTTAAAAAGCCTTTTTTCTAAATCCAATATAAGAAAATTATCCAGGCCACTCACTTTCTATATCCCTTGTAAATCAATCTTGATCTTGCCACGTAGAACTCGTCCCATAACATCTTTTAGACATTATCTGTGTTTCCCCGAAAATAAGACTGGGTCTTATTTTCTTTGAGGCCCCAAAATAAACACTAGGACTTTTTTTGGGGAGTGGGGCATGTCTTATTTTTTCCCATGTATGGGAGACCCAACTTTTTCTGCTTGCTCGCGGCAGGGCAGGAGGCCATGTAGTGTGCCAGTGGTGGCATCGCGAGGCAGGAAGGGTGGAGCTGCCCCATGTGCCCCACACCAGCTTACCTCAGGGCCCCTGCAGTCAGGCCATCCAATGCTTGACCCCTGCCTCACCTTGCTGACACGGCACCAGCACACCACTTGGCTTCCTCCTCCGTTGCGGCCATGAACAAGCATAAGAAGTGGACCAGTGGCCATGTGGGCTCCTGCTCCACATGGCTGCTGGTGCTGCTGCCACGAGGCAGGTGTCGGGGCATGGATGACCTGGCTGCAGGGACCCTGAGGTAAGCTAGTGAGGGGTATATGGGGCAGATCCACTCCCCCACCTTGCCTCGTGGCCGTGGCACTGCAAGCAGACAGAATGGGTGGGTGGCCAGTTGTGCAGGTCTTAAGCAGGGCTTATTTTGAGGGTAGGGCTTATATTAGCCACACATGTAAAAACATGCTAGGTCTTATTTTTGGTGAAACGGGGTATCTATAGAGATAAATGCTATTAAAATTAACTTCTGGATCCATTATTCAAAACTAACCTATATGTCCAATGTTTCAATTCCTAAACTGTTTCAACTCCTCCTAACAACTAGACACAAAGACAGTTTTTCCCCCTCCTGCCATTATTCTGCTGAACATCTGATTACCACACTACTTCTTATTTCTAAGGATGTTTAATATAGTATAGCTGTATTACTATTATCCTTTTCATCTTTTCTACTACCTTCTCCTATTAGTATCTTATGATTATGTTACTCCATTGTTAGTATGTACACTCAAGAGGTTTAGTTTTCCTTGCTTTCAGAATTGTTCTGGAGCCCATCCTTAGGAACTTCTCTCGATTGGACTGTGTTTTCTATTCTATTCTTATTCTTATTCTTACTCATTCTTATTCTTATTCTATTCTATTTCACTCCACTCCATTATATTCTGTTAAAACATTTTGCTTACAATTCTAATTGTAAGTTGAGTTTAATTGTAATTGTAATCTTCAGTTCCTTCTAGTTCCTGCTAGCTTCCAATTTTTGAAATTTCATATATTTAAAAAAAAATCAAAACAAAAGCATTTTCCCATGGGAAAGATTCCTTGCAGTTAAATTTTATTTCAAATTTATTTGAACTTATAGTTTCATAAAATCAATGTTTTAACGCCTTTGCTATTTATTCTCATTTTTTAAAGTTTTTAAACTTCTAATTAAAACTTTATTTTGCTAAGATTTGAAATAAACTCACCCAGTGCCATCAAATTTGTCAACCCAAAGGTTCCTAGTAGCTGAAAAGCAGTTACTGAACAATTGCTAAAAGTGATTAGAAAAGGAAACATACAAATCCAGTGTTCTTCCAAAGGCACTGCCTGCAGCTTGAGCAACTTGGCGATTCTTTCATCTTCTCAGAGCTCTAAACCCACTGAAGTTCACTCTCCTTATGTGGAGAGGAGTCATCAAAGAGTCAGACAATTAATTGGCTCTCCATTCCACCTTGGTTGTCAGCCCTGCTTTTTGGACCTGTCTTCGGTCTGCTTCAGAAGTCCAGTATCTTCTATGCTTTTTAATTGACTTGTACCACACCCTCCTTATGCTGGTCTATGACCATAATAAAGATTAGATTGGACCAAACAAAGAATTTTTAAAATAGTGTAAGGAGGTTCAACAGAAGGCAGCTGGAAACATAATATATCTTTCCAATTCCGTAAGTCTGCTTCCCAGAACTGGAACCAAATGAGAAATAAAGCTCATTTCTGAACAAATGTACCATATCTGGCACTCCCCCCCCATTATCTATCTATCTATCTATCTATCTATCTATCTATCTATCTATCTATCTATCTATCTATCTATCTATCTATCT
>JANHFL010003895.1:60511-111387 GCA_032468155.1 Oxyrhabdium leporinum | reverse complement strand
TTTCTTTCTTTCTTTCTTTCTTTCTTTCTTTCTTTCTTTCTTTCTTTCTTTCTTTCTTTCTTTCTTTCCCTTTTTATTTCACTTTTCTGACCTGGGATATTAAGCTGTAGTTGGCATTATATCTGATGTTCGGAGCACTTTTGTCAGGTGTTGAGTTGACAGGATTACTTTAAGCTTATTTTAGATTTGGGAAGCATTGGAAGGAGGAAAGTGCTGCTCTTTCAGAAGGATGAATGCAGAAAGCGTAGGAACGATTGAGAAAAACTACTTGGGTAACTACTTTTCCCGCAGCGAAATGGCAGATATTTAGGGGAAATCCATTGACCAATCATAGCACTAGGACACAGTGGGTGATCAAAATAGTAGAAGCAATCTTCTCATACATCACTTAGGGCTTTCCTGGCTTGTTAATGAGAGAGAGAGATTATCAAATAATATTGTGACTGACAGTTTTGTGGATTCTATGCTCCAGGAACTTAAAAAAAAATCACACTAGGGGACAAGTAGCTGAGCCCAGATTCTTCGTAAAGATAGAAGCAAAAGGGAAGAAAGAAGACCAAATAGTACCTTTCATTGTTTCTATCCTCTTTGTTCCCAGAATAAAGATAAGTCTGGAAGAAGGAAGATCCATTCTCCAAGATCCAACAAAGTAATAACAGCGAAACAGCAAAAATCTCATTTTAACGTATGCTGAGTAGTGTACATTTAAAGTGACAAGAAAATTATTCTATCAGTGATTATGCAACTAATTTCAGAGGAATCTTAGAATGTTCTCTTACTCATTCTCTCAGTATCATGGATGCTTTTAGACAGCGTTTTTGAACCATGATAATTTTAAGATGTGTGGACTTCAACTGCCAGTATGCTGGCTTGGGAATTCTGGGAATTGAAGTTCACACTTCTTAAAATTGCTAAGTTTTAAAAAATTGCTTTAGATGGACTAATGCCAAATTCAATCTCACTCCCCCTCCAAGGCAGCAACAAACAAGGAGCAAAATCAACCCCCCATCAAACAAAATTGAGAAATATGCCAGAGGTCATAATAGACAGGTGATACATTTGTATGCTAATTGTCAGCCGTAATGATTCTCTAAGCAGCTTAATATCAGCTTTAGAGGAAGTTGATACTTTCCTCCAAAGAGTGGACCTGAATACCAGGTGCAGTTAGTGGAATCCAACAATATTCTCATGTTCAGAGTCCCTTTTCCAGCCAGGAGTCCTGAAAAATGAAAAGCATTTAATTGGAAGCAATTATAATGATTGTAGTAGGGGCAATTCATTTCAGATCCCATGCAAGAAAAAAATTATCCTGTGTTAAAATATGATAAATCCATACCAAGGCATTTAGCTCCGGTGCCTACATTCACAGGTGATGAGAATATTTATTTCCTGTATCATCTCCGGAGTAGTCAGTTAACACGTATTGCAAGCTGGTTCAAAAGACTTGTGGGGCACGGTTTTAACAGATCTCCCAAGAGTGAGAGTATTGCAAAGTGCATCCAAGGGCAGTTTCAAGATCCTTTGAGTGAGGAAATTAAAATGAATCTTTGTGATTTACCTAGTAAAGCCTATTTTGACTTCTTGCAGACTCTCATCTGGGCTGTTTGGATAATGCTAGCAATTTCCTTGGGCTGTTAGGTATGTCGAGCCAATGGCTGCCCACTACATTTTCTATTCTATTTTGTTTTGTCTTGCTTGCATTAATTGACAGATAACATTTTGGCTCAAGAGCAGCAGGAACACTTTATTGTGTCACATAAAGTGTAACAATAAGATACATAGCTGCAGATCTTGACATTCCATCTACTTGAGTGCCAATTGAAAAACTAGAGTAGAAGCCAAGGATGAATCTGAGTGGTGAATCAACAGAGAAACGAGACCAGCAGCTTTTGAGAGTCTATGTGCCATAGTCTATATTTAATTTTTCTGTGATGTCAGATATGATTTGTATAACGTATGTACTCTATGTATCTGATCTGCCTTTTCAAAATTCTCTCTGTTTGACTGCATCTTTCTTTCTTTCTTTTTTTTACTTCTGAGCCAAATAAAGTTTGTAAAGTGGGATTTAATCTGCTTTTTCAGTTTCTCAGCTAATTGTGACCAGTCAACTTTGGCTATGAATTGTAATGGTGCTATATTTGTTAAAAACCCAGAGATGGAGAATTCAGCCTGAATATCTTACACTCTATCCCCCCTTCTTGCATTTTGATATTATCATTCAAAGCAATATTTTAACTCTAAAGTTCACCTACTAATCCTTAAGCTGCTGATATTCCAGATTCAATAGGATGGGATTTTGTGGTGGTTATTATTATTTATTTATTGTTCTTACTGGGTTTTCTATATTAATATTTATAAGCATTGGGAGAATCATATATCTATGGAAGTTATATGAATAGAAATAAGAAAGAAGCCACTGCAATTACTATATTGAAATATCATATCTAATATAATTGATAGCATTTTTGGTCCATAGCAACAAATGGAGATAAACTGCTTTGCTGAAAAACCCATTTGATGCTCATAGGAGCCTGTTGTTTTGTTCACATGTCTTTCTGTGTGTGGCCAGATCAACTTTTTCAGATGTGTTGTCAGCAGTTGTCTCTCTTCAGGTAATTGCTGAAGTTCAAATCCCAAAGCTCCAATATACAAGTAGCCCTCGACGTATGACCAAATGGCACCAAAATTTCTGTTGTTAAGTGAGACATATGTTAAGTGAGTTTTGCCCTATTTTATAACCTTTCTTGCCACAATTGTTAAGTGAATCGGTGCAGTTAATAAGTTAGTAACCTGCTTGTTAAGTGAATCTGGCCTTCCTATTGGCTTTGCTTGTCAGAAGGTCACTAAAGGAGATCAAATGACCTTGGGACACAGCAGTGGTCATAAGTAGGAACCAGTTGCCAAGCGTCTGAAATTTGATCACGTAATCATTGGGATGCTGCAAAAGTCATAACTGTGAAAAACATTTGATTAGATCAGGAGTGTCAAACTCATATCATCACGGCGGCGTCATGTGACGTATCGGGACTTTTTCCCCCTTTGCTAAACGTGGCATGGGCGTGGCCAGTGTGTGATGCATCTGGCCCGTGGGCTGGGAGTTTGACAGCCCTGATCCAGATCATCTATCTACAGTCTGCAACACGGTCCTTTCAACAGTTCCAAGAAGGCTCCACACCCATTTGCAACTTCCAGGTGGCCTTATCCACTCTCTAAAAGAATGCAAATGACCAGCTGTCTGCAAGGAATATAAATCCTTCCATTCCTCACCATCCAGTCAGAGCTGAAGAAGCTTCTTGGATGAGAAGTGAAATGTCTTCAACACCCACCCACCCCAAAATTCTATGGTAGTTGCCTCTTGAAAAAAACATCTTTGGCATCACAGCAAATGAATTGAACCCCAAGACAAGTCGACATGTAGGAAAGCTTTTCTTAGTAAGAGTCTTCATCTCAGTGTGTGAAATAAAGTTAATGGAGAGGAGGGAGAGTTGAAGACAGCATCATATTCTTTTTCTTAATAGGTGCTACTCGGAAGAGATGCTTGGCATGGTAATGCCCCAAATTCAATGCTACTTCTAAGACTTAAGCCGGTGAGGGAAAAGACATCCTCCCACCTATATCTCTAAAAGTTGTTGCCAACTTGAATAAAAAGCATGCTAGCTCGACAAAGCTAGAGAGCCATGAAGTTCAATAATTTAAAGTGATGGAACTGGGCAGGTGAGATTCAAATTCAAGTCCTCATCATGGAACTTGCTGCCTCACTTTGGACCAGTCACTGTTTTAGCTCATTGTATCTCACACAGTTTCTGTAAATATAAATAATAGCAATAGCACTTAAACTTGTATATCACTTCACTAATATACCACTTATATACCACACTCTCAGCGTATTGCCTCCAACAATCTGGGTCCTCATTTTACCCACCTTGGAAGGATGAAAGGCTGAGTCAACTTTGAGCCTGGTGAGATTCGAACTGGCAAATTGCAGGTAGATGGCAGTCAGCAGAAGTGGCCTGCAGTACTGCACTCTAACCATTGCGCCGCCACCACAGCTGTAAAGAAAGATAAGCTCCCTGCATATCACTGTGAGATCCCGCAAAAGGGCTAGGTATAAATGCAGTAAAACAATACAGGTAGTCCTTGACTTATGAACATAATTGAGCCCATTTTTTTTGTTGCTAAGCAAGACAGTTGTGAAGTGAGTTTTGCCCCCATTTTACAACCTTTCTTGCTACGGTTGTTAAGTGAATCACTGCACTTGTTAAGTTAGTAGCATGGTTCAGTGAATCTGGCTTCTCCATTGACTGTGCTTGTCAGAAAGTTGCTAAAAGTGATCCTGGAACATTGCAACCGTCATAAATATGAGTCAGTTGCCAAGCACCTGAATTTTGATCATGTGACCATGAGGATGCTGTAATAGTCATAAGTGTGAAAACTGGTCATAAGCAGGGGTGGGCTGCTGGGGGTTTGCAGGAGTTCGGGTGGACCCTTAGCAAAGATTCTGCAGGGTTCGCCAAACCCCCAAATCCTACTCCTGGCTGGCCCCGCCCACCCCGCCCCGCCCAGAAGTCTCCACGCCATCCAGTGAGGATACAGGTAAGTGCAGGGCGTACACGGAGGCTTGGGGGAGGGAGAAAAACAGGCCTCCTGGAAGTTTGTGAAGGCGGGAAGGCGTCATCATATGTCTTAGCCTCCAGCCCCTTAAACATCTCCAGTATGTGTTAGAACATCTGTTTGAGAAGTGGACTAGAGGCCACTTTCAAGTTCTAGATAATGTCCTCCTGCATACTTTTATGTATCTATGTATGTATTTTCTGCCTGTGAGTTAGTCATACTCATTTGGCATTCAGTTTCTACCTTCTCATACATACCAGCCAGTTGTCCCAAGCAACATAAAGCAGGGGTCCCTAGTCCCGGTCCATGGACCGGCACGGATCTACAGCATGCCAAAAACTGGTCCGCTCAAACAAGCGAAGCCCTATGTGCGGGATGGAGGCAGCACGATGCCCCCCTCCAGTCCGCGGAAAAACCTCTCTTCACAGAACCGGTCCTTGGTGCCCAAAAGGCCACCTGACATAAAGGACAGACTAAGCTGATTGTATTTATCGTCTCTCTTGTCCAAGTGGAATAACCATACCATTTTTATTTTTAAGCCTCGCTTGATCTTTTATGCTGATTTTTTAATAGTTGAGAAAGTTGATGATCAGAGATAATTCCAGAAAGGGTACATTTGACCATACAAGTGCTCATCAGCTGTGGAGGGAGTTTGTGATTTGCATGAGTTTTCATCCACTGTGTCTATGAATTCAAACTACAGAGGTTTTCAACTTTGATTACAGTCGTTGAAGAACTTTCCATTTGACTTAGTTTTTCATCCATTTACCTTCTATGCTAGAAGGAGAAGGAAGAGCAAATAGCTTAAGGAGGAATTATATCATCTCAGGAGTCATAGGGCATATCAGTTTCCTCTCTCTAAGACTACAACCACAGATCTACATGTCTAAAACTATACTCACTCCAATAACCTCCTTGCCCTTAATAAATCTTCGTTGAGGCTTGGTGCTGTCTACCAGTTCCCCTGTCGATTCAATAACGGGGAAATAATTTTGGAACCTGGTAAATGTGGCTTTACATAAAGTGAGCAGCAGTAATAAGAACATACGGTTTTGTGATTATAAGGTACAGAAAAACAGCAAGATTTATAAAATAATATTGAAATTGAAAATATGCAAAGTATGAATCACTTCCCTAAGATGAAAGATCCCATTAGCATTAATTAGATACTTTATCCCTTAAATAGAATCTAGCAATCAAGGCTAATGTTCTTATGGATTCCGCAGCATTCTGCATGGCTCCAAATGAATTTGTTGGCCTCTAATTTGGGAAAGGATTCTCTTTTGGTCTTGCCCCTAGAACAATGTTTAGGTTAATAGCAACCCAGCAGTTTTGTGGGGCTTTCTTCTAAATAATCGTGCTTGGTTGCGCAGAGTCAAACAGTTTTCCTTCCTTTCTAACTTCTAAAGGTCTTTTTTTCAAGAGTCAACTGGACTTCTTTGCTTTTACTTGAAGACGTTTCATTTCCCATCCAAGAAGTTTCTTGGATGAGAAGCAAAACTTCTTCAAGGAAAAAGAAGTCCAGTTGACTCTTGAAAAAGCACCTTTGGGACAAGCATGACCTGGATGACTGAGAAACTCCTTCGACATTTCTAACTTCTAAGTCTTGTGAGGGGAGATGGAAGGAAACATTTAGCTTTGAGGGAGCTATGATACCATTCTTTAAAGACTTCTAAGCTTGTCCAGTAAAAGAAGGTTAAAATCTGTCCCCACTCATTTCAGAGTGAAGAACGTGCAATAAAGCATTAAGTTCTAGAAAGGCAGATTCCAACAAAATCTAGTAAAAACTGTTCAACAATAAGAGCTGTTTGACACAGAAATGTAAACCAATAGAAGAGGTAGATTTCCCTTCATATGGACATATTCAAGCATAGGGTTTAGGAATTTAGGAATATTGACCTGAGCAAATGTTACTATTTAAAGACAAATTCTAATTTCGTTGGTATTGCCTTCAAAATAAGATTGGGGCAGGAAACTTCAGGACATAATTTGATGAAGGTGAAGAGGAAGCAGAAATCACCCTGTCCATACTCCTCCTGCATCTAGGAAAAATATTTAAAGTAGTTGTAAGCTGCTTCTGACTATTGGCATAAACAGAAAGTTGTGGAATACATTCAATAATAGTTTTTGCAGATGATGCAATTAAAAAGCCCATTCATAGCTCAGAGCCTTTATTTACATTTTTCCTGGAGTGTCTATAGAATTCTATAGGATCAAGGATATTCTTTTGCAGTCATTTGTAAGCCAAATCCTTGGGGATCCTTTGAGTTGGGTGGCTCATTTCCAACAATGACCCACTATTCTTGATAGTTTTGGCTAAACATCTTCTCTGTTAGCACAGTACAGTATTGGAAGTAAGCCGCCTGACAGTTTATTTTGCATCCTTGTGCATATGTGATTGCAGTTTGCAGTTTTTTTTCTTAAACACTCAACATCAAAAACTGATTCAGACATTAAGCAATCTTTTTGTTTCTCTTTTTCTATAAACCATGCAATTATCCATTCAATCCTTGCCTTATTTTAAAAGCTTCCTTCTCTAGTCCTACATCTCTGCCCCATTCCAGGAATTAGCTAGGAGACACAAGGGTTTGGCTTGATGCTTGGTTTGTCTTATTAGTGTCAAGATCACCTATCTTTTATTTTCATTCTTTTCAATAAGGACAGTGGGTATTTTCAAGCAATCATCAGGATAGCAGGTCGCCTGATACCACTGAGGAAATATTTCTGAGTGATGAGGAATACTTGCATGCTCTTTTGTCTTTGGCAGGTGGAAATCTGCTGGAATATTTAAAATTTTAATTCACTGGTTGCCTTTGCTTGACATTTTACTCTTGATTACACGATGAACTGCACCACAGTTTATTCAGCTAATTCAATTTTCTGGGTTCACCCAGCATGCCTAGACTGAAATGGGATGTTATAAAAACACAGTTGAGATTTCCTGTAATGTCATTTTTTTTCCCAACCCTTCTAATCTATCTCACTTTGTTTTGCCCTGTTTGTCACTGATTGTTTTCATGATTGTTTTCATTGATTTATAAAGATTTATTTCAATCAGTGTTGGACTTAGAGTACTGTTGATAGTTTTGCGTGGTGATGGGTGAGAATTGTGAGAGTTGAGGTATCACACATTTAGAAGACTCTTGAGATGAGAAAGACCAATATAGAACTTCAACTTATTGAGATAGATTCAGTTTTGCCAGGTTTTAATAGACGCCTCTCAATGCCAAGTTAAAAGAAATATGGACAAATCCTAAAAAATCTGCTCTTAACAAATCTAGCTGCTGAAGAACGTTATGTGAGTTTTGGGGGCCTCATCACAGGACCCAAAAAATTATGAATGGTGCCCCTTTCCCCAAAAGAATATGCCATATACATTATATGGAAATACCTTTAGTCAAGAGGTCACTTGGCAATGAAATCCAATGTCCTTCTGCAATTAGTATCCCAGGAAGATGGCTCTGTGGTGGCCTACCTTGCTTGATTGCCTTCCTCACTTCCTGCTGTTACATGACTAAGAAATTAGATTCCCCTCTGGGTTAATGTCGAAGTCACTTTATTTGCAGAAGACGACAGGTAGGTCGTTGCCAAAATCTGAAGGAGATAGATTGTTCTGGAATCTGTCAGGGTGATGCTCGGAATACAGTCCAGATGGGTCAGATCTAATGTGTAAGATGTCTTTTGCCATCAGCTAAAGGCAATGTGGTGTGATGATGCTGTCATTATCATCTTCTTCCTTAACCCAAGCTGCACATAAAAAACATTATTGTGCAATCTCTAAATCCTGCTATTTTAAGATATTGATGGGGTTGGAAGGGAGAGGAGTAGGACAGCACTAAGTTTGACCTGGGTAAAACAGTCATGAGAGCCAGAAACATTTCCAGAAGTTTGGACACTTCCCCTTTTCAAGCTTGTGTCTTCAGTTAATACCACTGAGATTCTATCAAACTCACAAAAAAGATTTTTCTCCCATTTATCCTCATGCACTCATTCTATCTGGTGTTGTATGTTCTATCTGGTTTGAAAAGATGTTTTATTCTGCCTTTAGTTTACCATCATTTTGTTATTGGTAGGTGTGAGCTTGTTTTAGTTTCCTATACATCATTGTGGCAGAATAACTTGCCAATGCAGCAATTTTTTTTTGCAGCTGTCTAAATTAATACCAGCTTTGATTTGTTTTCTTTAGTGATTCAGGGGTTGTCATCTTACTTGCAGGACATATGATGTGATGTGAACATTTTAAAGATTTGATTGCTGGCTTGTTTACTTGTCAGTTCTGGGAGTTGTTGACATCCACAGAAATTAAATGTATAGTATATATCGTTAGATTATGTTTAGATTAGATTTGATTAGCTTTATTTTTACTTATCTATGGCTTTGGAGTAGCAGAACTCTCAATTGATTTAGTTACAAGAATGAAAAATGGTTGTTGTCATTTTAATTGAGTGAATGTGACGTTTAGCCTTCCCATGATGGAAACAAGATTGTAGCAAGACATTTTCTCCATAAATATAGCACAAGCCAAGTTTATGATACTCTCATTCTCAAATAATTTTATGTATAACATCCCAAGATAATCATTTCTAATATAAGAGCTGAATGGAGGGAAAAAATAAAACTAATAGACCCTTTACGCTTGATCTGACTATCAGGACTTCACAGCCAGCGTCCTCTTAACTTCTCTCTGGAAACCGTGAACCACATTTTATCCTTTTCTTATCCCCATGAAATAAATGCTCATGCTGATACCCTGTAGAATCTTCCAGCTGTGATTTTTCATTAAGAAGCTGGAATAATTATATCTCAGGCCCAAGACATTATCGTTTCCCTGAAGGACCGGATGACTTCTCCACATATAGAAGCCGACTGAAGAAAATATTTAATGCTGGTAACAGGACAATGGTGTCTACTGCGCATACCTGTTTTCCTGGGCCTTTTGATATCACCTGTCAAGGCCGGTAACCTTTTGAACCATCTGGTCAGTCTGGATTATGTCTAGACGGTGATGCTAGGAGACAACCTCTCAACATATGAGTCGTTATTCTATGTGTCCCATGGGGTTCCAACACCTCCCTTCTTTGGTTCAACATCTATATGAAACGGCTGTAAGACCATCTGGAGTTTTGGAGTGGAGTGCCATCTCAAAGATAGCATCCAGCTGAATTGTTCCATACCATCTGGATCCAAGGAAGCCATAAATATCTTTAAATGCTGCTTACCTTTAATAATGAGCTGGCTGAGGGAGGAGAAGCTGGCATTAAATCAAGACAAGGGAGAGGTTGAAACCGCTTGGGATGGAGATGCATTTTCCTGAAAACAGCAAATATAGAGAACCTATAACATCTCTGGATTGATCCTTCTTGAACTCGTCTAATTTGGAGACGGAGAGCTGTGCCTGGGTTGCATTCCCTTCTATGTGGAGCTGCCCTTGAAAATGGTGGAGGTTGAAATAGGTATAAAATGCATTAGTTAAACTGCAATCTAGCGTAAGGTCCAAAATGACATTATGCCTGCTTGAAAGACCTGCCCTGATTTACCAATTACTTAGTACTGAAATTCATAAATAATTATGAATTATTTATTTATTTATTCATTTATAACCTTTCTGTGCTGCCCAAATCAACTGATTTTGGGTAGCCTGCAATAAACCCATCAATCAAAAATTAGCAACAGAAATAACTCCTCAAACCAGGTTGAGATATACAATAACTGACAATATAACTAAAGGATTTCCGATTGTTTACTCCTAGGAGCCAAAAATCTAGTTGAAAACGATAGTTTTTGATGCCTTCTAGAACACCAAAAGAAAGAGAAGGGGCCAAGTTACATTTGAGGGAATGCATTCCATGATGAAAGGAACCACAGAGAATATGGTGACCTGTTCCTTCCCCTACAGGGGCAGACAAGATGGGCAGAGTCACATGATAATACCCAATGCCAGATCATGTGTACTTTATACCAGCATGTTGAAATTGGCCCAGATAACCAGTGCAGTGGTCAGAAACAAATGTAATTTTGAAATAGTGAGTTTCTCCTGCAGGTAATCCTTGACTTACAACTGCAACTGAGACCAGAATTTCTATTGCTAAGCAACGTGATTGTTACATTGAGTTGTGCCCAATTTTACAAGCTTTTTTTGGCCATGGTTGCTAAGTGAATCATTGCAGTTGTTAAATGAATGATGTGGTCATTAAGAAAATCTTGCATTGACTTTGCTTGTGGGAAGCAGGCTGAGAAGTTTGCAAATGGCAATCACATTAAGCCAGGATGCTGCAGCCTGTCATAAATACATATCAATTCTCAAGTGACAGAATTCTGATTACTTGACTGGGGATGTTACTAACAGTTGTAAGTGTGAGGACCGATTGTAAGTCACTTTTTGGAGTGCCATTGTAACTTTGATCAGTCACTAAACAAATGGTTGTATGTTGAGAACTACCTGTAAGGTCTGAATAATCTGTATTCAGTACCAGCTGACGTTTCTATGCTAATTTAGGGGTAATCCCACATAGAACATGTTTCATTGATCCAAATGATTTGACTGTGGTAAACAACAAATATTTTCAGATCATTTCCCACCTGTTCTGGAGTAACAACCAGTTCTAGAGTATTATCTTTGTGGGATCCTTAGTGCTCTCTGAGCTTGGTGATTTTCTTGCTACCACTGATGATGTTACCTAGTTTGGCAATGAAATATCTGCCAGAAAACCACCAAGCTCAGAGAGTACGAAGGACCACACAGTTCATCCCTAAACTACAAATATTCTCTTCTAAGTTTGTCTTTGTTGGTTGAGACTGAGATTACCCGGGTCAAAGCCCTTGATCCCCATGGAAGCTATAAATTCCCGAGCCAATTGGACTTTTCCTTAGGTTGTGCAGATTGAAAACCCTCCCAAATGAACAGCCTAACAGGCTCACCACTAACCCTGATGAGAGATCCAGGTATGGGTGGAAAGCCACTACTAAGCAGCAGGGTAGTCCGTGCACCAACAGCAACCTCAGTTGGTCTTTGTAGCCAAGCTTCAGATAGGTGGTTTTGCATCCAGGAATTTTTTTAAACCAAGCTATGCATTTGGCAACTCCTCAATCTTGGTAGAAGGCAGCACCCTGTTCCTGTCATTGTCCAATCAGATTTTGAAAGTACCAAGTCTTTACATTCACCTCTCAAAAATTCAGGGATGGGCATGATCTTATTCCACATTGATCTAGCATTACTATTCATTACATATTTATCCGTAAACGTAAAATAAAACCAAGGAGACTTGCATATCCCTTACTTATCTCCTGCTAGTGTTGAATTATTCCATTTACTCTTGTGTATATTTCTGCTCTATTCTTAACGCATTCAGCAGCCAACTTCAACTCCATATTCTTGCAAAACATTCAAGCCCACTCTCTTTATCATAAGCATTCTCAAAATCTACAATTAGGGAAACATTCTTACATGAATTTCACAGTTATCTGCTGAAGAACAAAAATCTGGCCTATAGCCATCCTATCATCAGAAAGCTACATAGACTTTCCAAATTGCAGTCTCTCGGGCCTCTTGATTTTTTCAATAATAGAATAATAATAGAGTTGGAAGGGACCCTTGGAGATCTTCTAGCTCAACCCCCTGCTCAGGCAGGAAACCCGATACCATTTTAGACAAGTGGCTGTCCAATCTCTTCTTAAAAACCTCCGATATATGGAGCACCCACCACTTCTGGAGTCAAGTTGTTCCACTGATTTATTGTTCTGTCAGGAAATTCCTCCTTAGTTCTAGGTTGCTTCAAGAAAAAAATCCTATCAAGCACTCTGAACAAATCAGGGCTCCTGGATTTTTTATTTTTATTTTTCTCTTGTTAGTTTTTCATGCATACTAGGGAATAATAATTTTCAGAAACATGTACAGTTGTCACCCACACATTAAACAAGCCATACAGCTACTCCATCAGCAAACCACATGCTGCATACGTTTCAAACTTTTTCTACTTAACATTTTGTTTCTGAAACCTTACACATTTTCAGCATTATTACAGCATTTATTATTTCCACTCCATCAGGTTTTTTTTCTTGTACATTAACAATTGCTCATCTCAATTCTCCTATTCAACAGAGCATAGCCATTCCTCTAAAAAATCTGTAAAATACTCTTAAAGGAAAATCAAAAAGTTTGGCTGCCTTTAAAATAAAAGCACCATTGGGACAACCATGACTGGATGAATGAGCACTTCCATATACTTGTAAAATATTCCTTCCAAGATTCTCTCATTTCATATTTTTCCCAAATAATGTCATCACTTTTGTTTTTAAATTTTATCTTAGCTCCTAAAGTCTTTTTCAGCTATTTCCAAAACCGCTTTTTTTTAAATTTCCAAAATACTCTGCACTCTCTTTTTAAAAAAAAGAAATATAATTGTTCAGTATCCCCTTTGACAATATTACTATCTACCTTTTTTCTTTCTGATACAACAACTTTTTCCTAACCTCATATTTGCAACAATCATTCCCTTTGTGTAATAGGGTTTAAAATGCTGAAACGGCATCAAGGAGACCCAGATTCAAGTTATCTTGTAGCTAAGGCTACATTATAGAGAAGTTGTGGGAGAAAATGGGAGAAGGGAGCCTATATATGCCATCTTCTGAAGGAGAGTTGAAGATGTAAATCGTTAAATATATCATGGTACACACTTTTTATCCGTTCTGTGGGGAGATTAATCTTATTTCATAACGTCTTTCATAGACGACTCATAATTTTCTCTTTCTGCAGTCATTCTAAACGCACCTAGTTTCTATCGCCTTTTTCTTTTCTTCCATGTCAATTTTTCCCCAGGGTCCATTCTTAATACTGGGGCCCGGTTTGGTCTAGTGATGTTGAGAAACTGGCAGCTAGACTGGAAGGCGGGGTCAAGCAAGGGCCTAGCTTGGAGTCCTTGCGCAACCTCAAGTGGCATAAGGTGGACTTCCCCCCCCCCCCCGCCCAAGAGCCACGAAGCCTTATCTGCTTGTTCCCAGGAGCCAGGCAAGTGATCTGGTGAGATTCATGTATCATAGGTGGTTAAAAAAATAAAGTTGTTGACCTTTGCTATTCATGAATGGCTCTGGTTGTTTGTACCTGGCAAGTGATTAAGGCACCAGACTTAAGATGGGAGACAGTAAATCTGAGTGCCACCACAGCCGTGAAAACCAGCTGGCTGTCTTTGGGCCAGTCACACTCTCTCAGTCCATTAGGTCAGGCTCAGGTGACAAACTGGTCAAGCAAATCTGGTGAGAACTAATGGAGCAACAATGAGTTGATCTCCCCCCTTCCCCCACCAAAAAAGAGCATACCCTCTGCACTTGGCGGGAAAACGGCAGGAAGAAAAAAAGAAAGAAAGAAAACCATTCTTAATAGTTCCAAAAATGATTTATTTCATATTGAGAAACTTTTATCACTTGTATCCTTCACTAATTCTCTGAATCTTTCATTACAGATAATCAAGTTAGACATGGTTTTAGACTAATTCCTTTGCCCTATGAATAGGCTTATGTTTATTTAGTTTATTAATTGGATTTATGTGCTGATGATCTCATCCAGAGGAGGCTCTGGGTGGCTTACAAACATAGATACCGCTTATTTGAAACAAGCAACCTTTTTAAAAAAATGAAATACTCTCCAATCACTATTTTCATTCATTCTTCTTTCTCTGAACATATTTTTTTCTGTGCTCTTCTGTCTTGTTTCCAACTATCCATTGATAATAATCTATGAGAATAATTAATATTTCCTCTGGTATCAGCCACCTAAAATTCACTCCTTTTTTTATTAAATGCTTTGTCAAAAACTGGTATTCCTTCCTTAGCTCTCTGACTCTTTTTGGAATTTGTTTTAAAACTACTATTTCTTTTCCTTTATATTTTAAGGGAATAATTTTTCTCTTGGGCTTCATTCATTCAAAATGTTGCACACTTTTTTTTTGCCAAATTGCAAATCTTTAATTATCACTATTCAGTGGAGTGTAACATACAACTGTAACCATTTCATGAATTCCTATTTTTACTCACACCCACAGCAATCTTAAGTGTCACCAACTTATCCTTTCTGGCATCCATTGAAGCCCTATGATTCAAAATTAAAGCTAAACCTTCACTTCTATGCACATATTTATCAGTTTTATTTGACGAAGTTCAAACCACTTTCATTCAGATCTCTTAAAGCCTTTCTCATTCTCTTATTTTGAGAAATACTCAACATTATCCAGTTTTGTTCTTTTCATTTCATTTGCTAATTCTTAATTTTACTATGTATTCCTTTTCCATTCCCAGGTTGCAGCTTTCATTCTCTATCAACCCTTACCAGGTGGGTCCAGAAATACTGATTTCCATTACCCTTCATAGCCAACAGAGGCTTATTAATGCCTTTTAAATAAAGAAAAAAAAAGAACTATAAGTCCCAGCCTTCTACATGCCTACAGTGTTCTGCTTTGTTAATTGCTGCACAATTCCAGTCCCTTCTGACACTTTTGAGCAAATACATCACAACTGCAGTCAAAGCCCATTTCCGGTCATGGAATATTCTAAGCTAGATAAACTATCTAATTTAAATACTGGTACTAATTTGTAGGCTAGCAGCTGCTGGCTGCATCTCATCAACTAGAAAATACTAGTTGTGTATTTGTGTGATATCCAGATATACTCACAATTTGGTGTGGTCAGATAATTTCACGTTATGTAAACTTACATTATATTGCGAACCCAATTTAAAAAGAAAAACCACACCAAACAAATGGGTACAGAAGCTCTAAATTATCAACATCCTAAAGACCATAGTGAATCTACAATTGAAGAGCTTTGTGAAAATCCTGAATGTATCTTTAACTTGTTTATCAAAGCAAATCACAATATTCAGAAGATAAATAATCACAAAACCAACACATTTATACCTGTATTAAACTAATTAAAATAACATATACATATGTTAATTAATACAATTTCAAAAGTAATAATCATGATAATAAAACATTGAGTTGGAAAACTATGTAACTCTCCCAAATGGGCCATATTACTAAAAAATATTTCTCCTTGACTCTTTGTTGAAAGAAGCAATCTAAAATTTGTACAATGATCAATCTAGGGCCTTATTAACAATTCTTAAAATCTGTGAAAATTATGGATAGAACAAGGCCAAATTATATGAGTTAATATTCCAACTGAAAGAACGTCTCCCAACTGCAAGATAATTGTAGCAACATACGCTATTGTTCTCTAGCATCCAATATTTATAGGGATTATGGATGTTGTCTTGGAAAACAGATTCCATGTTGATAAAATAAACCTCAGCTGATGAGTCAGGATACAATATTCAAACTTGGTATTCCACAAATTGTATAAATAACTTCTATCAATGTCTTGACATTTTTCTCTTTTTAAATGTGTAACCATCCAGAGTTGTTCTGGAGTCTGGAGGCCCTGGGAATGAATTTCATCAATAAATAAATGTGTCTATATAGTTTCTGGCAGTCAATCTAACTCAAAAAAGATTTATTTTTACAATTATACACTGAGATTATGAATTCCTCTGCATTACAGTAGATGTGTTGGCTGGATAGCCATCTGTAAAAGGTATTTCCTATGTAGATTCCCTGTCCCGAACTGAAGGTTGACAACTGAAATGAAGATCTTATTGCATTGTCTGTCTTCCTTCCTTCCTTCCTTCCTTCCTTCCTTCCTTCCTTCCTTCCTTCCTTCCTTCCTTCCTTCCTTCCTTCCTTCCCAAAATAAATACAATCCAATTGAAATTGAGTTGTATGATACTGTTACGTACCATAATGCATGAATACTGCTAGGACTTCACACATCATTCCAGATCACCATAAACAGATTTGGAGAAATATATCTGTAGATTTCGATAGACATGAGGCTTATATTATTCTGATTGGCTGTAGGACTGCTTGTAGATGGAGTGGGGAAGATGATACTTGACAGATGGGAATTTTTCACTCTTACCACTGCCTTCCCAGACATGACGCTAGGTAGAGCTCCTAAGCAAGCACAAGATGTTGGGTCAAGCTTACTCCAGGCTGTCTATATTGATGAGGTTAAATCAGTCTGACAGCTGTTTCAGTGATAACTTTTCCATTGGCACCATAGTATCATTATTAATTTTCTCTCTAATGGAAGGCCATTTAGCAGCAAACCAATCCCACCAGTCATGCATCACAATCAGATGCTTCTTCTAATCTAATAATACTATTCCTACAAAATATACAGAGAGCAAGACTTACTCCCCAACTCTGTTTGGGTTTTGCCCCAAGTGTCCTCTGTTTACCACCTCTGAGAAACAGATGGAATCTACTTTGAACTGCCAGCAATGTCTCAATCCGGGTCCTGCTCTCTGCTAGGTTGAATGAGTCACTTCTACTTTCCGTTCCCCTCTGTTAATGGGAATGATGGATGATACCCAGATCATGAATTGCATTGCAAATTAAAGTGATAAATGCCCCATAAGTAATGCAGGGTAGTAAGTGAGACAACGTGATGGATGGTTACAAAGAGGAATCACAACATGAGTTGGGAAAGGGATTCTTGTGCAAGTGTTTTTGAGTTGCTTTTCTGTTTAGATATAGTAGATAATGAGTGTTTCTACAACAACAACTAAAACATTTACTGAAACCAAACTGGAAAAAGCAGTAGTAGAATAAAGGCACTAGTAAGATCAAGGGTGGCTACCACAGTATAAAAGATTTCATTTGATATTAAGGTTGTCCCGAGTCATTTCGCAGCCTGTCAAAGGACAAGTTGGTCCTATTTGCCCCCTCCAGCTCTGTATCATGCACAGACACAGATGGCATAACAGACAATTCCTCTTCAAACCAAGCTGTGAAAAAAGCATGCTCCATCACATCCAAGATCATTAGGTTCCCAGTGTATGGACACTGAAAGAGGGTTGACCTCAGTATCAGCATCAAGAGTTAAAAACATCGGCATCTTTCTCCTGAGACAATTATTTTTCTGCCTAATGATAGAACCGGAGCTCCTTATCACTACAAGAGCAAAGAATGGATAGGATCTGTTTTAGTGTGGCTCGATGATTATACCATAAAGTAACTCCATGTAGGAGATGACCAGGCTGAGCCTGAGGGAGAGGTCAAGTGCGTAATCAGTCTGGAGTCCCTTTGCACCCCATAACAGCCCTCAGTCCAGCCCACCTGGAATTCTGATGACTTTTATCTACCGCCAATTAATTTGCTTTGACCATTAGTACAACTAGCCCTCGACTTACAACAGTTGGTTTACTGACCGTTCAAAGTTACAATAGCATTGGAAAAAAGTGACTTACGACCGTTTTTCACACTTATGAACATTGCAGCCTCCCCATGGTCACGTCACGTGATTTACATTTGGATTCTTGACAATTGGTTCAATTGACAATTTATGACTGTTGCAGCATCCAGGGGTCATGTGATGTCTCCTTTTGCAACCTTCTGACAAGCAAAGTGAATGGGGAAGCCAGATTCACTTAGCAAACATGCTACTAATGCTAATAACTTCAGTGATTCACTTAACAACTGTGGCAAGAAAAGTCGTAAAATGGGGTAAAACTCACTTAACAAATTTCTCACTTAGCAGGGCTCAATTATGGTCGTAAGTTGAGGACTGCCTGTGGTTCAGATTCTTGTAGAGGGCATTAGTATATAATAGCAATAGCACTGAGACTTATATACCCCTTCACAATCCTTTTACAGCCCCCTCTAAGCGTTTTACAGAGTCAGCCTATTGCCCCCAACAATCTGGGTCCTCATTTTACCGACCTGGGAAGGATGGAAGGCTGAGTCAATCTTGAACCCTGGTGAGATTCGATCTGCCAAATTGCAGGCAGTCAGCAGTCAGCAGAAGTAGCCTGCAGTACTGCATTCTAACCACTGCGCCACCACAACTCTTATATTCACTTGAACTGTTTGGGCTCTCTGATTTCCTGGACTCGATGCCACCCCTACTAATAAAACTTCATTAGAGACTTAACAACTACTACCTGGAATTAAAATGCTACAGTGTATATATGGTTTGCAACAGGGTTAAGTCTTGGATAGGACATGGAAACAATGCAAATGCATATTAGGTTTGCTTAGCGACCATCATCCTGACTGCTGCACATAGACACACAAGGGCTTGCTGAACTTCTAATTTGAGGCCAATTAACAAAGATTCTTGCTTCCAGAAAGGTACATTGAAAGCTATGAATCGGTGGAATTACTTTCGGGGGGGGGGGAGCATCTGACTATTTAGTTACTTGCCAAAGCTTGGTCTTCAGACTTTGTGCCCCTGTAATAAAAGGAATTGGATGAGCCTGTTAGGAGAACTTTTCCAGCATTAATTTTACAGTGAGTGCGGTGATATCTAAGTAATAGTTTCTTAAACGGAGACAGTCAGTTTGGTGTAGCGGTGAAATGGTGAAGGCATCAGGCTAGAAACCAGGAGACCATGAATTACAGTCCCATCTTGGCACTATAAAGCCAGCTGCATGACCTTGGGCCAGTCACTTTCTTTCCGCCCTAGGAAGGAAGCAATGGCAAACCACTGCTGGAAAACCTTGCTGAGAAAATTGCAGGGACTTCTCCAGGCAATCTGCAAGAATCACAAGATTGAATGGAAGAAAAAATGTGGAACATTTAGAGGGATTTCTTCTTTAATGCACTGAAAACTCAATTTTTTTTTATATGTAGTTAATCCAAGATCTGTATGTCCCCCCACCTCTCTCTCTCTCACACACACACACCCCTAGGACTTACTCTGTATTTTTTTTTAACCTTTCATTATACAGAATGGGGAACTTTTTTCACCCAACACAATGACTTCGTTTAAAGAATAGGAGTGTGAGAGTCAATGTAGATTTCTTAGTAGCAAACCTCACTTTCCGTGATGTGTTCCCTTCCAGATGGCAATAACGACAGTGTGTGGTGGGAGGTGTAATCCAATGCGTTTCAACAACACCCTGTTGCATAAAGCTGCGGTATAATATTTGCCTGTGTGCGATGCTAGCTTTGCAGTTCCATGCATTTACAAGTCATAAGCTGGATCGGCCTCGATTTGAATCCCTGGTGCTTTAGGCAGAATTTATCCTTCCTAAGAGAGGTGCCTTTTGAACTGCGTTCTAACAATTTCATCAAAGTAGTTTTGCATCTGAAACGCATTGATTGGTGGCTGACAACAAAGAATTACACAGGTGGGGGGGGGGAGGTCGGAGAGTTTCCCAGTGGTGAGAGGCAGAAGCATAGATTGTTCAATTTTTATGCTAGACAGATTAATTTTCATGGAAGAAAATGTTTTCTTTCTCTGAGGCCAGCACTAAAATGCAGCATCTTTGGTGCAGGGGGTAGGTTCACTCATGCCATTTGGCAGACCTCCTCAAAGGGCAGATGCTGGCAGGGGACCGGAACAGCTGATAAACCCTAGAGAACTAAATTGTATTGGGTTTTGTTTTTTTTAAAACTTACGAGCATTGCAGCCCAGAAAATGGTTCTCTGTGCCAGAGGACAGTGTGCTCGCATTTGCAGGTCATGCTTAACCCAGTTACTGAATTAAATCATTTTATGGATTTGCAGAGTAAATTGAACCATAAATTAACCAAACAAATTAGGTTTGAAAACTTGCTAAGCTGCAAAATAAGCAAATTGAGATTAAAAATAATCGTACTTAGCATGTTGTGGGATCCAGTTTTTCTGTCTTATCAAATAGTAGGTTGTGGTCTACTTTATCAAATGTAAATTATATGCAAGTAAACGATAGCCAAAGCATTTGCTGGTCCGCTAATTTTCTCACATTGTCTAAGAACACAATAAGATTTGTCTGGCATGATCTGTTTTTCACAAACCCATGTTGGTCTCTGGTTATAGCTTTGCTTCTAGGTGTTTGCAGATTCATTGTTCGATTATCTTTTCCAGAATCTTCCCAGGTACTGATGTCAGGCTGACACGTGGAACCATTTTGTTCCCTTTTTTGAAGATGGAAGTCACATTTTCCAGTCATCTGGTAGTTCCCTGCTAGTCCAGGATCTTTGAAAAATATGGTTCAGTGGTTCTGAGATCACCTATTCCTGACCTACCCCTTTAGGTAGATAGTTAACACAAATGTATATTGTATTAATAGGTCTGACATCTTGTTAAACTTAATGATCGCCATCATATTTGCACTGTTACAGCAGCTCCAACATTGTATTTTGGTTTATAAACCTAAAAAAGAAAGTCCTTCAGAGTTTTTTGAACTTTGTTTAAGCTAATTTGGCCAGTGGTGAGAAGGGTACTGGAAGTTACAGTTCAAAAGCTGGAGGACAACAGGGTTTTCATATCTGGGTTCTGCCTGATGCACTACACTTCAAGTTAGTGTATATGAGAGAGAATTTGCACATTGCCGTGTTTCTCCTTCTTATATTAAAAGAGTACCAATTTGTTTATGTGCTGTGGTAAAGAGATGGAAGGATGGTTGATGAGATTGGTTTTTCCTTCTGTTTCCATTAATGTTGTTGTCAAAAGTTCAAGGGAGGTATTATTTTGCATTTTGGGGGGCAATCAGTGAAGCACACAAACATTGTGATTTTTACACACACGATAATGAGCAATTGTACCTTACAGATGTAGTTGGTGGCTTGTTCTTCCAGACATTAAACACAATTAGCCATCATGAATTAAAATGTGATTGACAGTTTCCATATTAGATTTTTAAGTGAAGGGCAAGAGAGGGAGTGCTGCTCTATTTGCTAACTGGCTGCATCTTAGTAATTCTAACCTTGGGATCTCTGGCCTCTTTGATAAGCACTGCTGAAATATGACCAGGAAGAACAGACTTCAGCTGGTTTAGGTTTTGTCTCCCAAATCTTCTAAATCAAGTTTAAAATGGATTTGAGATTGTGATTTGATTATTCTCAGGTCCACTCAAGCATCAAGATGCCAAGATCACATAATAAGTCATTTACATGATTGGAAATCTACAATGCTTATGGCTGTCCACCAGTCAATCAATACTGTGTCCTGTCCCTAAACAAGTATCTTTTCCCCATCTTCACGAACATAAGAGAATGCACAGAACATAGAATAATAGAGTTGGAAAGAGTCTATTCCAACCCTCTGCTCAAGCAGAAAACCCTATACCATATCAGACAAATGGCTGTCCTCTTTTTGATGGAGCACCCACAACTTCTTTTTTTTTTATAAATTTTTTATTTTATTTTAATACAAATCCATTACATGGTGTGTCGTCTGGGTACAACTATTTGCAAAAATAATTAAAAATGCAATTCTATTCTTATATTAATATTTACTGATTATATAATATATCATTCATTTTATCAATCCTCACACATTCTAGTATTTTTCTAGTCACACTTTCCTCTCTAGAAATCATTTCAATTTTCCGACTCTGTGCCAATACAATTCTAACTGTAGTTAATATTTATTTATTTTTTTTCTTCCATTTTGAAGGGGGGGGGGGTGATGTTGATTTTTTTTTTAAAGTTTTATCAATTATAGAGAGGCTCCATTAAGGCTTACGTATTCTCTCTGTGTGTTTTCCTCCTCAAAATTAACAGGAAGCCTCTACTAATTTTTTGTATCTGATTAGAAATAGTTCCAGAGGTCACAAACATGGTATTGGGAATCTCAATTAACTCATGTTTACATTAAAGCATTTTATGAAGGACTTTTTCATTTGGGGCATGTTTTATGATTTTTATAAAAAAAAGTGTTAATTGATGCTGTTGCTTTTTTTTCTTACTTGCTTTCAGAGGTGAGGAATATAGACACGGAATCTCTCAAGGCACAAATTTCAAGTCGAGCCTGAAGGACAAAAATATTCCAGTGTTACATCTTCAGCATCTGATTTTACAATATTTAGGATCTGCTAAACAAATTTTTAGGGATAGTTTTGTAACAGCAAGCACAAATAAGAGGCCTTCATTTCTAAAAAAAGTATTTTGTTGCTATATTATCATCTCATTTAACACATTTAAGGACAATTATAGATTTGGACATTCGGATATCAAGTAAAGTCAATCTGAATATTCTATAAAGTTTCCACATTTAGATATGCTTGTACTTAATTTTTTTTTTTTTACCCAGAAATAATATGGGTTCTTAATATATCATTTACCAAAGAGGAAGGAAGTTCAAGAGAGTAAATTCTGCATTTTGTTTTCAGGTGGAGGGAGGGGAACTGTGTTTGTATATGATTATGCATGAGTGAAGCCTAAAGAGAAGCAGGAAGATTTGTTTTCCCCCCATTACAGCAGCCTTCCCTAACTTTATGTTGAGACTAAAATGCCCAGAGGCTATTTATTAGGCCAGGGAAAATGGCAGCGGGGAAAACCTAACATTTCTCACTTTTCATGTGAGTGATTTTAAGATGTATCTATATAGATTACCCATTTCATCTTACTTTGGTATCATGGGCTTTGAAAATAAATTCAAATCCAAAAGTTTAACCATCCAATTTCAAAGGATGTGCTCTTTGGAAAAAAGTCGTCTTAAGTTTTTGACTTGTGGTTGGAATAAACTACCATAAGAATCGTTCCTTCGATTAAGGAGAGTCTGGTTTTTTTCTTTTATTATTACAGATCCCTGTTAATAGATTTCAACCACATATATGGTATCAATATTTATATATTTATGGATCAGTTTCAGAAAATTCATATAATCTTAAAAGTGTTAAGGTAGGTTATTCTTTGATTGCATTTGACTGCTATCATATTAATGTTTGTAGAACAAGGTGGAACTAAAATAATTTGTTCCTGAACAATTAGCCTGCTTGCTTCTTTTAGCTATCTGATACAGATCTTTACTCAAAGATGTCTATGGAGATTTTCAGTCATCGAGGCTATGGGTGAAGACAGAAAAGTCCATATTTTGGACAGAGAGGACCGCTGGTTTGAAAGAGGGGTCAAAAAGGCCATCTATGTCAAAATTGAGGAGCCCTCTCTCAACAGAGGGGGACGGATATGACATCATCTATCTCCAATCTACAACAGTCCTTTCAACAGTTCCAAAAAGGCTCCACACAAATCAGGTGACACTGATGACCCAGATAAATCTCCAGGTGACCTCAACGACTCGCTAAAAGAATGCAAATGATCAGCTGTCTGCAAGGAGTATAAATCCTGCCATTCCCCCGCCATCCAGTCAGAGCTGAAGCAGCTTCTTGGATGAGAAGCAAAATGTCTTCAAAGAAAAAAACAGAAAGTCCAGTTGCCTCTTGAAGAAGCACCTTTGGGTTAACTCAAACACCTTTTTTCTCACACTTAATGTGAATTCAACCAGCTACAACCATGGGATTTTAGGAACACTGCATCAAAAAGAATTGTCTGTCTGGAAGCGCCCAAGGTTGTAGCAGAAATATACATTTGTTAACAAGAACATCCCATAATTTGACTACCTGTAGAGCACCGTTCCTGCTGAAAGATGAAACACACCGCATTAGTCTGCTGAGTTCTTCGGCAACTGCTTCAACAATCCTTGACAGAACTCTGGATACAAGCCCCTTTGAGATAGTGAATACCTGCAGATTTAAAATAAAACACAATGTAAAATTCTGCATTTATTTCTCTCTCTCTCCATATTTTCCTATAGTTGCTATCAGGACAGCAACCTTAAAAGGTAGACTTTATGATTTAGAACCCTTTCCTGACGAACTTCTGGAGAAATCTAAAGCTTGCACATACTTAAATGCCTTCAATTGATTTTTCTAAAGGCACTGTTCTGCTGCGGATTTTAAAATTGGTTTCCCATGGACAAAATCAGACACCATTATTTTCTCTCGTACTTAAATCTTTAAAAGGGAAAAGCTGGCACAGAATGGAAAAATCAGTTAAACATGCAGAAATGTGCAACAAAAAAGATGTGTTCCTATTTATCTCTACTATATTCTAAAATAGGTTTTCTAAACCTCAGCAGCTTTAAGATGTGTGGATTTAACTCTCAGAATTCCCATTGGCTGGGAAATGCTGGGAGTTGAAGTCCACACATATATTAAGGTTGCTGAAGTTGAGAAAAATTGTTCTAAAAGATAGCTGCAATGTTGATGAAGATGAAACAAGGGGTCACAACTACCAACTGAAGACCAATTACTTTTTGTGTAACATTTTTAATCTATTTTTTGGCACTGGAAAACAAAGGTAACTTATACTTTTTTGGCACTCATTGTGGATAAGTTGTGTAAGTCTCACCTCAGCATGTACAGCAATTATGTGTTCTAAAGCTTCCTTTAAATAGTTTCTGACACCTGTAAATAAAAAAGGACATAGACAAATACATAAAAAGTTGTTCAATTTATTTGTACCATGCTGACTTCTTCGATTAAAAATGCGAAATTAATATCAGCATATAGAAAGTGAAACCTTCTTCCAACCACACCACCACATTTATTTCCTTTTTGAAAACAAAATGGGGAAAGGCACATTTCCTTATTGCAAACATTACTAGCCATAAGTTCCTAGTCTCGTCTGGCATTATTTTCTCTTCCTTCTTTAAAACACTTTATATATGTTTGTGGGTATGAATATTCAATAATAGGGAGCTTTGATTCTGATGACTTCATTGTCACAATTATGGAATATCCAACTACAAGGCAGCTACAATCGGTTGTGACTTTATTTTATGAGATGAATTTCTGCCAATAAAAGAGACACACAGATTTCAATAGGATGGGACTCTTGGTAGTATAGAAATAGTTTGTGCAATTAAAATATCTATACTGAGAATGAATGGGAACATTATTTTAAAATATTTCCATTTGAAATAAATAAAAATGTAGTGCAATTAATTATGGTCTGCATTCAAAGAACTGTCCAAATATGCTATTTGAGACAATTCCTGTCTTTTAAAAAAACATGAGAGCCACTGAAAAGATCCAAGTGCTGTTACCTCTAATATAACTCAACTTTTAAGAAAACAAGCATGTACAACACAGTTCCTCTAAATCAGTGATTAGGTCCTACATGATCAACTTACTACAGCACAAGAACATTTAACTAAATGAAGCCTTGAATTCTGAAAATAATCTGCTACACTAAGTTACACTGAGGAATATATTATGTGTAAACGTCTGTTCAAAGCAAATTGTTGTAGAAGGTAAACTGTATGTGATAATTTTTATTTGACTATTTATTAGTGAAGCTCTATCATATTTGATAGGTATGAGAAATGGGACCGAGTTGCCGTTAGGAAAGACCAGCAAAAACAGTGTCTAGTTCAAGAAAAATAAAACCATCACATTCATTTACAGACATTTGCTACAGATACACAGAGCTATACAGATACATAGTTACACCTATGCATTTTAAACATGAGTGCAAACTTCCAGTTTAAGGCCAGTAACGTTCAGAAATATTCTCACTACACCTGAATGCATGCTTCTGTGGATTCTACTTATTCATTATTTTGCCATTACTCTACAGGTCAGTGATGGTTTATGAAAACCATAAACCTCTAAGAAAGTCATAGGCACCACATGATGTCATGGCATTCAAGAGAACTGTCCCCACCCACGTACCTCCTGACTCACTTAGTAAAAAAGGCAGAACTCTACCTCGGAAATTCCCCAGGGACGCACAGAATATGCTGTCTGGCATTAAGCAGACATGATTACCTCGCTGAGTAACTGGATAAAAGGAAGGAATTATGAAGTCCAGCAGGATATAGCTATTGCTTTGCTTAGGGAGATTAAAAACCACTCCCCCCCCCACCCCCCCACCCCAATTTCTTTGTCTAACAGTAGTCATCTTGATATCCTTGGAAAGCCAAGGGGACAAATGTACTGGTTAAAATAAATGCATTCATGGAATCGTAACAGCACGAGAAAAATATCTGCTCATGGTCTTGTTTTTAAAAATATATGCTACCAAAGTGTCCATCCACAGTTGTATTTGTGTGAGGCCATTGAGAAATGTGACTAGAGAAAAGGAAAGTCAAATCAAATCCCAGTGGGTTGGGGATCTGGAGAAGGGGCCATCCTGAAATAATTTCTTTGACCAAATGCTTTTAAGGAGAGATAAGGTGGCCACTTGGTCATCTAGGATTTAATCTCCCTTGAAGCACTGCTCCACCTCAACAAGACAAAATGCCTCTTGGAGGCAAGAGCATTCAATCTCATACAAGCACTGAAGCAGAGTAGAGCTGCCACAGTCAGCTGCTTCATTTTGATGGGAAGTGTTTTCTGAAATGCTCGTGTCAAACCATGGTTGCTAAAAAGGCTACTGCAAAGATATACACGGCCCTGCAGGCTACTTTACAGGAATGGTATTAATGTTTATTTCCTGGCAGGTTCCTGAATGGGTGGAGAGGAACAAGACAGCAAAAGTTGTTCTTGAGCATTTGAAACCCAGGAACACGTGAAAATGGTGACTGGTTGGTATCTGCCTAGAAAAAAGTCTGTATCAAATAATGTGGTTTAAGCATAAATCTATTCATGCTGAAAACAGAAAAACAAATGAAATAAAAAGAAGAGTCCTGCATTTAGATATAAGTGTACATGAAACAGAAATAGTTCTAAAAATAATAATACTAATCTTTCCATTTGGGCAGTTTTTTCCATGCTGCCATTAGAAGAACTGGGAAGAGTCTCTTTCCAATGTTCTAAAACGTTCCACTGTGTTCTTTCTTAAGCCCCTTTCCTCCCCTCAAATCACATTTGGATGGTAAAATCAGGGTGCATTCATGTCTTCAAAAATGTAATATAATAATAAGCAATCTCTTCAAGTCTTGTCTAGTTGGGAACGAAGACCCCCTTTCTAAGCAATTGCAAAAGAGTGTAAAATTAACAACTGAAAATTGTACGAGCAGCCTACCGGCATAAAATGACTTACACTGTGTTGAACTCCCTCATGAACACAGAAGATGTAGCCAAAACTTGTTAAATCTGCGGAATTAGGAATCTGCAAACCAGGATTAGTAAATATGCACCTCCCGAACCATACTGAAAAATTGAAGGGACTTTTGATGCTTATAGGAACCTGAGCAGCTAATATGTGGAGTGCATGTGTCAGAGAGAACAGAAAGTAAAGCCACGTTTATTTCCAACGAAATCACATTTAACTCTGTGAAATGCCCTACAATTGGATGCCCTTTCAATGGGAAGTGAAAGAGGAAGGCCTTTATCAAATCTAAGCCAGCACAGATCTCATTTACATCACCCTGTTCAACACCTTCAAAAGTTTTTGATCATGAAAAACTCCAAAGGAATTAAAAAAAAAATACAGCAGTTATTTGTAATAACTGGCATTTATCAGTTAGCAGGCAGATTAATTTATAGAGTGCTTGATACATTTGTGCTTAAAGTCCCTGATTACAATATAAGAAGCCACTCCTTAAGATAATGATTTTATTCTTTAAAGAATACTGTCAGATACAAAAATTTATTAGCCTGCACAATCCAAACTAATCTGTATAGGAAATCTTCTATTACAATTTAAAATTTAAAACTTCAAACATGCGTTAATTTGTATGAAGAAAATACGGCTTACTTAAAGCAGAGAAAAAAACAATTGCTGGAAGTGATGATCATCTGCAAGAAGCTCATTTCTTTCTCTTCAGTGTGAGTAATTTCCTGCTTTTATTGGAAACCTTCCACCACTAATTATAGAAGGATCTGAAGAAGTGATAGTTCAATTTTGCTTCGATATTGTTGTCAGAAGAAAATGTGAACTGTGTAGGCAAGTTCTGGAAAATCGTCATAAGGACAACCCACCTATAATAACATTTCCTGTTTTTAACCCCTTAATTTTGCACGGGTTCTACCTGCCTGCCAAAAATAAGAAGGTTATTTTTATCTCAGGGTTTTCCCCTTTATATGTTAAAAATAAAATGTTTAGAAAGATACTATTTTCTATATACCGTATTTTTCAGAGTATAAGATGCTCCGAAGTATAAGACGCACCTTACTTTTTGGGGAGGAAAACAAGAAAAAAAAATTCTGCCTCTACCTACCAGCATCCATCGGTATTAATCTGGCTAGCGTTCTTGCAGCAAATAGCAAACAGTCTGGTCAGCTTCATCACGTTATTGCAGCCTGATTCAGCACGAGCAGCTGATTGGTGGGTGGAATACCTCCCAATCAGCTGTTCCAGGCTGCAGGGATTGCCACAGACCATCGCTGCCTTCGTGCCTTGTGTTTTTGGCCTCTGTGCTACGTGTTTTCAGCTCCAAATGCTCCGTTTCAGACCCGTTCAAGGCTGCGGAAATCGCCACAGACCATTGCCGTCACCGCACATAATGTTTTTTTAGCCTCTGCGCATCGCATTTTCAGCCTCCGCGCACCCTGTTTTTGGCCTCTGTGTGTCATGTTTTTGGGCGGTTTCAGGTAGCAGGGTGTTCAGAGGCTGAGAACGCGAGGCAGAGAGGCCAAAAACAGGAGGCACGAAGGCGGCGATGGTCTGTGGCAATCCCTGCAGACAGGAACAGGTCTAAAACGTGACGTGTGGAGGCCGAAAATGGCTGAAGGGTGGGAGGTGGCGAGTGGGTGGGGCTGCATTTGGTGTATAAGACACACCCAAATTTTCACCCTCTTTTAGGGGGGGAAAAGTGCATTTTATACTCCGAAAAATATGGTAATTACATAGGTAGAGCACGGACTACTGGAATATCAGATGTAGTTTACAAATCAAACATAAAATCAAAATTAATTCAAATATTAATTTTTGCTTGGAAAAAATGTTAATGCTAACAATGAGACCAATTTTCTCAATTAAATGGCAAGTCCACTGAGGGACCAGTAATAGCTATAAAGAAGAAGTTACCAAGCTTTCATCAGATGACTAAGCTGTACTTGTTGATTGACCTCCACAGATAATCTCAATACAGTTGGAGGCAGTTCCTCAGTTATCCCAGACTTCTAAGAAAAAGTCTGAGCAATACAGAATAATTTTAATGTATACTTTTACTTTACATAAATGTGATTTATTATTGTACCAATTTCTTAAATAGTTTAAATACGATATATGTCCATAAACCTGTGGTTGCCCTAATAATGGCCTGTTGTTGTCTTTGTGAGATGAAATGACAGCTCTTTTGAAATGAAAAATGAACTTGAAGATATGTAGGGTTTATGAATTTATTTTGTTTGTCACTCAAACTTTATGAATATTATCCTGGAGCTTTTAAGGAAAATGCAAAAGGGAATTTGCTGATTTGAGAAAGGTTTACATGGACAAAAATACCTGGAATGCCGCAGAGATAATAGAAGCCAAATTATCTTAAAAATATATTCTAATTTTCCCATAAAATGCCAAATTGTTTGACATATAGACAGCTTACTGTATAACCTAGCCATAAATACAGTAATATGGGGATAAAGATGTGACAAAACTAATTACCTCCTGAATTCCATTATTCATACATTGAGCCAGCTTGTGCATACAAATTCAAACCTCCAATGTGAGCAAGTACAGCCCAGAAATTCTAACAAGACGTATCAATATATTTACTGTGAAAACAAAAATCCTGAAATTTGGGAAGAGTACAGGGTGGGTATCAAAACCATGGTTAGAAGCTGGGGGTCTGAAGGAAGATTTAAATTTATGTTTATTTAAAAATTAATAGAAAATACAATGCGACATACAAGCTAGCTCCACAGACAGTCCTCCACTTACGGCTGATTGCTTAGTGACTGTTTGAAGTTACAAGGACCCTACAAAAGATATTTACAACATGGTTCCAAAGTTCCAATGGTTGCACACACACACCTGCACTCCATGGTCATGTGACTATATTTTGGGTGTTTGGCAACTGATCTGCATTTATGGCGTTCCATGCACATGACTGTGATTTACGCTGTTTTTGTTGAATGCCTGCATTTATTTTTGGCTTTTGGTAAAAATGTTCCACAGCAAAAGAGGATTCACTTAACAACAGCAGCTTAATGACCATGGTGATTTGCTTAATGACCATGGTGATTTGCTTAATGACCATGATGATTTGCTTAATGATTACTGTAAAAAAGGTTGTAAAATCAGGTGGGTTACATGATGACTTGTTTTATAACTATCACAAGTTATTATTGTAATGGGTCAGTTCTATTATAATCATAAGTGAAGGAATACCAATTATTAGGATTCCTGATCATGCACGGCATCTACTCATATCCAGATTAATTTTGTGTAAATGTCCCTCAGAACTACCAGTCAAAACAGAAATGTCACTCAATTAGCCGACTGGCCCATTTTTTTAATCATAGCCTGGAGAAGTTGTGCATCTACATGGGATGCAATTTAATTTTGCTGTTTTTAAACAGCTGGAAGTTGGGAGATTCTTGCTAATTTACTTTAAACCATCAGGAAATCTATTGATCTCAAGTTCCTTAGCTCATTTCTGCCTCCTCCTATCTTAAATAACTTTCTACTCGTACAGTTGCAGAACTGACTGGAGCCGCTTATGCGTGTAGAAACAGTTACATGTCTAGTTCACTCAGCCAACAGCAGTATTGTGAATTCCTGTATGTAAAAATGAATCAGCACAGGATTCTTATGATATGAGTCAGTCCAGACACTGAGCTATGAACTCTGAACCAGTCCAGACACTGAGCTATGAGGTCTCAAGTAATGAGTACTGTAATAAAAATGCCTGGAACCGCCCAAAAATGTGACGTGCAGAGGTAAAAACCGGGGCCATGAGGAGGCCAAAAATGCGATGCGCGGAGGCAGGGATCAGCAACGATGTGCTGTGGCGTTCCCTGCAACCTTGAACGGGGCTGAAATGGAGCATTCGGAGGCTGAAAATGCAAGGCACAGAGGCCAAAAACGCAAGGCACGAAGGTAGCGATGGTCTGTGGCAATTCCTGCAGCCTGGAACAGGTTTAAAATGTGACCCGTGGAGACCGAAAATGGTGGGTGGGCGGTGCTACATTCAGTGTATAAGACGCTCCCAAATTTTCACCCTCTTTTTTGGGGGGGGGAGGGGGGAGTGCATCTTACACTCTGAAAAATACGGTGTGTGTGTGTGTGTGTGTGTGTGTAGATTCCAGGGATGCGGAATATTTGAAACTGTTAAACCATATTTACCCATATTATTTGTTCCAAAAATTCTAGTAATACTTACCTGTTGGAGGAAGACAATCTTTCCAATCAAAGTAACCAGCATAAATTCCAGGTTCCAATGAGCCTATTATGGGATCAGCCTTTAGCTCAATGTATATTTCAAATAGCCGCTGATCTAATTCTTTTAATGAATCCATACTAACCTAAAATAGAGACATAACAGTGACATTAATAATATTAATAGAAAGAATTCACATGTCACATCCTTTTATCTTGCAAGTGTATTAATTAGGTTAACTGCATTTTTTTGCCAATCAATATAAAACATATTGGCTGTATATAAACCAAAGTTACTTGTTACAAGAACAGAATATTGGACAATTTCCCCCCAAATTCCATCTGGTTCAATGAAAAAAAAGGCATTCAATTATGTTAGTATACAGGAAGGTTTTGTCTGTTTCTTTACTACTGTGGTTTTGGGCTAGTATAAATTGAACCACATGATACTGGACAAACCTTTATGGCTGTCATTCCTTCAAAGTTGGCGAGGTAGGTAGAACAGGAACTGTAGGGATTCTAGGGATGGTATTTTATTATTATAGGGTATAATAAAAGGAATCTTGAAAGCTTGTCAAAGTTTCTGTTTTTCCCATCTAATGCCAAACAAAATTCAAATTTCTCTTACTTTCTTCTTTCTCAAGACTATTTCTTTTAAAGTCACTCCCTTAATAGTTCATTCATTCCTTCCTCACTGGCAAAGTCAGGTTCACATTCCTTCACAATGGGAAACATTAAATTCCAATTTGATAGGCGGAAACATCCAATAAGGGAAATGTTCACGAACTGATCTATTCTTAAGTAAAATGATGTAGCTTTTTTCAATGAATCAAAATATTAAAGCAGCAGCATCATTAATTCAACTCTGAAAGTACAGTGATACCTTGGTACTTGATGTTCTGGGAGTTGCAATAAGTATTAGAAAAGATGAGTCCCAAGCAAATCCTTTGTTATGGCTGGGAAGAACTTTCTGTCTGTCCCTGTTCCTCTTTCAGTGACTTTCCCAGCACACTTGACTTCCTGTTCACCCTATGTGGCCACCCCACCCTTTTGCAGCAATATTCCCAGTATGGCTGACTTCCTGTCCATTCCCCACAACTGTCCTCCTCTTCCTATAGCAGAACATCGAATACTAAACATAGGCTGAGTATCGGGCCAACATCCTCATATCAAAATGCATCAAGAACGACAGGCTTTGAAGTATTCGAGTATCAAAGTACCACCGCAAACATTTCTTAGACTTGTGAGAAAGCCTGAAAAAAAATGTGGCTGCCTAGTGAATAGATGCTATGTTTGCTTGATGTTCTTTTTTCCAAATCATTTTTGAAGCATTAACAGCCCTGCCATGTATGTTTTTCTTGTGAGATGGATAACAGTAATAAGACCTCTGACACTGACATACAGTGGATAATAGTGTGTGCAGGGAGTACTGCAGGCTACTTCTGCTGAGCGCCCGCTGCCAGCAGTTCGAATCCACTGGCTCAAGGTTTGACTCAGTTTTCCACCCTTCCGAAGTCGGTAAAATAAGGACCCAGATAGTTGGGGGCAATATGCTGACTCTGTAAACTGCTTAGGCAGTGTGAAGTGGCATATAAGTCTAAGTGCTTATTCAAAGACAAAAAAATGTCATAATATATAGTCTTGCTTGAGGTTCCCTGTGCTGAAGACTGTATATACCCAGGCTAGGTTAAACTTCAGACTTAAATGTGATTAGTGTGGAGGATACCAAAATGTGAATATATTGTACTTCATAATTTTTGATTTTCCATTCTTAACGAATGTATTTTGAAAATAGGTGGATGGTAAGTTTCAGCAGTTGGGATCAATTTATTTCTTGATTCATTTTACAATTTGTAAATCCTGCTTTTCTATGAAAATGCATAAATCACAAATGTATAATTAAAGTAAATGAAGTCATTACAGGTAGTCCCCAACTTACAACCATTTGTTCAAAGTTACAGCGGCACTGAAAAAAGTGACTTATGACTAGTCCTGGCATCCCCATAGTCACACGTTCAAATTTCGTTTGCTTGGCAATCAGCATGTATTGGCTATGGTTTCAGTGTCTTAGGGGTCATGTGACTGCCATCTGCAACCTTTCCAGCTAGCTTCTGATAAGCAAAATCAATGGAGGATGTCAGATTCGCTTAACAACTGTGTGATTCACTTAACAATGGCAATCAGGCATGACTCGCTTAACAATTGCCTTGCTTAGCAACAGAAGTTTTGGTCCCAACTCTGGTCATAAGTTGAGGACAACCTGTACAACAATTTAAAAAATGAGAATGTTCTAAAATGGCTTCATTTTTTTTTAAGTTGTTCTAATCTTATTCATTTACTTCATCTGAATATCTGTAGTCAATTTTTTTTAACGATCCTCTAATCCCTTTGTTTTGGGGTGGAGTAGGGGCGACTGAGTAGAACTGAGCATGGCCAAATGCCCTTTTTGATGCCTACATGGAATTCACAGTAGATATTTTTTTTCTTTGCGTCCTGATAGAGAAACATCTGCCACTCTCAACTCTCAAGGATTGAACTCTCAACTTTCTGAGTGGGAGGTGAGCATCTTCATCACTAGGCCACCATGTTGCTCACCTGTAGTCAGAAAATACTTACTTGAATAATTTTTTCCACTCCTTGGAAACCATGCTTTTCAAAGAATTCAGCTAGATTAAGGAATGTATGACGTGCCAAATAGCAGCAATTACTGAGGACAATTAAGAGCCTTCTTTCCTAAATCAAAAAAGGATCCAAAGGGAAGTTCTTTAAGAAGAAAATGCACATACCAAAGTTTGTCCTAATGGTACAAGAAAAGGCAAATGCTAACCAGTTAAAAGCTTAAATAGTTCTTAAATAGGACATTTAACATTTTTATTAATTTTATTGTATGTCCAGAAAAACCAGAACCTCTTGACACATGAAATATTCACAACAGTATACAGTATCACTGAATTTATATAAAAAACTATTCTTCCAAAAGGCACCAGTTACTTAAGGTGCATCATTCTTCTTATACAGAAAAGTAACAGGAATCATTTATCAAATGTGTTTTGAAATTTGAAACATCAAATTTGAATGCACACCTGCTTACTGACATCTTCCAGACAGTACTTTATAACATTTATTTTAGGAAGTGATAGCTTCCTAATGTTTCCTGTTTCCAACTAAAAGTGGGTTGCTGTTGTTTTTTTATTTTGGAATTTTTTGCCCTACACTTCCTTGCATAACTCTTCTAGTTCAGAAATATACTTGGTTCTTTTTGTATGCACTGCATACTTTATATATTCCCATAGATTTTCAGCAATATTCAAACATACGGAATTTGAAAGCCATTTCAAAACAATCATCTTTCTTTCTTATAAGTACTTCATAATTAATTTTAAAGTATGCTTTGGACTATTGTCTTACCGAAATATCTAACCTTTTAACTTTGGTTTCTTCATCGAGTACTGAATACTATCATGTACAAGATGATGTTTATAGCCTATTCTTCTTTCCAGCCTCACAAATATTTCTTGTGTTCCTGGACATTGAAAAACTCCAAAAGACAGGACTATTCTAATGCTATTCTCTACTGAAGTCTTTTCTTCAAATGCTTCACATTCCTCCCCACCCTCAAATTTTTGTGTGGCTGTGGCTATGGTTGAACAGTTCATTTTTTGTTTCATTAGTCCAAAGAACTATATTCCCAAATGTTTCAGGCTTAATGGTTTTTTTCTGAGGGGGAAGGCATAGTTTACATAATTTATTTTGTGATGATTTCAGAGAAAAGGTTAGATCATGGGGTTGTATATGTAATGCTTTACTATGGATCTAGAGATAATTACTCTAGTGTCAGCTAAACTTTTCAGCAGGTTGTTTCCAGTGATTCATGGCTTCTGTTTTTTTGCAGATTTGACTAGTTGTGTGACAGTTTTAGCAGAGATTTTGCTTGGTCTTCCAGATTTTCCATTGCAGAAAGTGTTTTGATTTTTTGCAGCTTTCTCCTACTTTTAAGCGTGGTTTATTTTCATTTTCAAATATGTTGCTTAGAAGAAGCAAAGTAGACAGAAGACAATCACAATCAGAGGGAAAGAAGGTAGCAGTATTTGTTCACCGGGCAAAGTATCTTTTAACTAGCTAGCTAATCTTAATGAATCAATTATTTTTTACCATCTTCCACTTTTGAAAATAGCAGAACTAATTAACTGCAAATGGGACCAAATTTCTGCACCTGCCGTATTCATTTTTCCCCCCTATTTAACAAATGATAGGATATATATAGTCAATATGGATTCAAATGTGCAGGAAAATGTTGTTTAACTTTCTACTATGAAGAGGTTGTATTATCTTCTGTCCATTTAGAGATTGGTGAAACAGATAACTTAACCAGAGATGCCTAAACTTTTGTGTACAACTGCATATGCAAATAAATCAACTGATGTGGAGTTATGAGCCAATTTAAGTGTTTGTGCAAGCTTTTAACTAAAGCAGACATCTAAATTCTTGGCTAGCCAACCATGAATTTCTATTATATTACAGTTTGCAAAACATGCTCTGCTAGTAATAGTTCCATATTGTAAAGAAATAAAATTAGTACAATATACAATAGAACATACTTCTAAATGAATTATAACATATTGCTTAGATAATTTCTCTTAATTTTTGGTTTAAGGTACAGCAATAATACTTACTACAGATAAACTGAAATCTTCATGGATGCTTCCAAATAAATCTGAAGATGAGATGTCACCTGGAAGACTAAGGGATTTTGCAAGTAGTCAGTGATTAACCTATCTTGGTATTAGGATAAACCAGCCTTATAAATTTATATTTGTTTCCTAATAACCCTAATGAGTTTAATTGACATGGATTCGTTTAAAAAAAAACAGTTAAATATATAGACTGAACCTCTTATCTTCCATGCTAAAAGGTTTTTTTTTTTGGTTTTTTTTTTTAAAGATGCCTGAAGTTAATGTAGGGTCATTTTCCTTTGCACAGAACCCCTGCTGAAGAACATGAGTTCACTGGAGTTGGGCAGAGAATTTAAATATATACCGGTAGTTATATAATAAAAATGGAAATTACAGTTTATGATTTGTCAAGCTTTATTTAAATAATTAATTTTCCAATTTTTTGGAAACAAGAACCATACAGCCATAAGCTGTAACAACATAGACTGTTTGCATAATACTATATTAAGCGTGCTTTGATCAATTTGATTCAATGTGAAAGTTGTTAAATTGTTTAGCTGTGTCAAATAAATGATACAAATTGTTTGTAGAATCTCTAAAAGTAGTGATCTATGAATAAAGTGTTCCTAATAATCATCTCATGGTGGAACATGATTGAAAACTGGAAGTTTGCAAAATTCTAGAATTAATTACTGTCAAAAAAACTCATCACCAAATTATTTCACTTACTGGTTAGTATCTATATCACTGTCAGGCTTCGTACTCAGTTGCTCCAGGCAATCTATGAATACCTGCAAAAGAAATAAAATCAATATATCTGATACCATCATTTATTACAAGAAGTGCTAACCAAGTATAAGGAATTTAAGTAGTATTTTCCAACTTTTTCACCTCTACAGAGTATTTTCTATTTCATTCAAACAGTTTAATTTTAGCTGAACTTTATTGTCTTATATTTGTTTTTAATTCTACCTCTTATTCTTGGTAAACTGAATAAAATAAAGAGTTATGACTTTAAAGGTTTCATCAATCTACAAGCAAATGGAGATTTTATTGTCACTACACCTCCAAACACGTGATTTTCATTGCTTTCCTATACAAATGCATATGTGCTTATGTGTATGTTACAGAAGAAATGGGAACATATGATGGAAACATGTATTCCCTAATTTGTTATTTTCTTTCTAAGGAACTATATAATATTTAATAGCTATTTCTTTCTTCAGTTCACCAATTCTCCACCTATATTTAAGTGGATTTCATCTAACCCTGCCCTCAAACCAGAAAAGGCACAGAAAAGAAGAAAAATGACAGTGCATAATTAGCAGGAAATGTCAAATCACTTCCTCTTTCTTGTTCCCCCCCTCCCCAATATTTCTTTTGTATGTTTCTAAATCTCAAATACAAATGCTAGCTTTCATAATTTCTGCAAATACAGTATTTTCTTCTCTCTATTTTGGTTTTTCGCCTTTAAAAAAAATGAAAAAAATGCTAAACAGAAATATGCAGTATTTTGGATTTGAAGGCAGAGAGATGCTTTGGTGTACGAGGGGTTCTCTTGTAGCAGCTGTCTGCAGCTCCTTAAAGTACCTGCTTCTTTCCTTGGAATTGCAGAAAGGTACAGATACATTCATGTGTCTACATGCTGTGAGGAAATTTTCTGGCTGTGGATTTCAAGCAGTGCACAGATCTAATGTTCAGGTTTCCATAAACACAATGATTTTTTTTTAAGACACTACAACTATTATACAACTGCCTTTTAAGAAAATGTTTTTAGTTGGGAAAAGTGTTATCATACTCTGGTCCTTTTTGCTGACTCATCCATGTACTCTGCTTGGTAAAAAACAGAATTACTTTGCTATTGTTTTCTTTTGTCTAGGCATGCCAATATCAGCTAGATGATTTTTACATAGTGAACAAAAAATAAATCATCACCTTGGATCTGTTCTCAGCTGTCTAGCAACTTTATGCATTTTAAGAAAACAAAAAAACACTAAATTAGCTTTCTTTCCTCGTGTCACTAGTTGGTTCTAGGTAACTGTATTGTTATCTACAGTTAAAAGTTTCATTCAGGTCCCACCTGAATGGAAGAAGTACAGAAGTACAGAAATAGCAGACTGCATGTTGACAAAGAGCTGAGAAAAATTTGACTTGGAGCTTCTTTTAAACGAAAGGGGAGAGTCGATATTTTGAGTTACCAAAAAATAACTCCTCAGTTATTCTGTTCAGTACTAATTTGTTAATACTAAAGTTCAATATTAGTGGCACAAGAAATAGATATTTATAAACAGTAGCTTCTCAAGGACATGTTACTGAATAAACTATTAGCAATAGCAATAGCATTTACACTTATATATCGTTTCACAGTGCTTTACAGCCCTCTCTAAGTGGTTTTACAGCCAGCATATTGCACCCAACAATCTGGGTCCTCATTTTATCAACCTTGGAAGGATGGAAAACCCTATTAATTTAGATCCTTCTCTTGAGTCATACATTACCTGCATGATATTAATGCTCAGATGGCACACATCTTCCTGTATTTTTGTCTGCTGAAAAACCTACAGAAAAACAATTATTGGAACAACTGAGTGAAATGGCTTCATATGAAAAAGCCAAGCATTTCCTGTGCATTTGTCTTGCTCTTAACTAACAATCTGCAGCTACACAATACACTCTCTAAATAGGGACTAAAAGTAGCAATTACCAGAAGCTAGGTTTAATTTCTTATGGCATCTTTCAAGTATTCTGCTACACAGATCAAGAAGGAGTCTGATCTTATGAATGCTTTACAAGGCATTGATTATTGGATGCCAAGTGCACAGAACTGCAGATAGTCAATGAAAATATGTGTTAATTCTCTTCCAAAATAAATCAATTAAGGATGCCAAAAGCTAGTTTTCTCTTCAAGTTGTAGTAAAAAAGAACATATGGGAATCTGAGTGCTTTGACTGTATAGTGTAATTACTACTGTGGCTTGATCTATTTTCTGCAAAAGTGACCTCATTTTTTTAGTGATTTCTCATTTTGAAATAGTTTTGGAATCAAATACTGATCTTGAAGAACAGATTATCATCTTACTAATTCTACTTTGCAAAAAAGGCAAATGTTTACTGAATGTTTAATTCTTTAACATGATATGTATGAATAGACTGCACCAAGTTTCATCTGCAAAATGTACCTTTAAATTCTGCTTTTTGCATTTGACATGGTTAACAATAATTATGTTATACTGATCTAGCAAGTCTAATGAACATAACTCCATGATTTTATGAAATTATTTACATTCTGATTAAATCACAGACAATTTTCATTTCAATTGTTTGGGTGTTGGTTGGTATCTCTTTCTCTGTAAATATGTACATGTACACCATACACACAAAAAGTTCTTTTTGTGGCATAACTCATAAACTGCATCCTTTTAGTTTACTACTGCATTTCTGAGAATATTTGAAAGCTTAAATATTTTTGTGACCTATGTGTTTTGCCTAATGCAGTGCTGTCCCCTAGTATTTGGTTATTTTTTCTTTAAAAATAACTTATGCTTTTATGTTTTAAGAACAAAGACCAATAACTGAAAGAAGAGGAAATTCTATCACTTATAATAACTGTGCAACTGTGAAAGGGGTTAAATTAAGTATGCAGAAGGGTTAACAATGTAATCTTGAAATAATGTATAAGCATTCATGTTTTTAAATGGGAATGAATCTTATAATAAAGCAAAAATCAGCTTGGAATTTGCAGAGTGCATTATGGACTTCTGTACAAAAATGCTGCTCTAGCTTGAACTATCAGTCATAAAACAGTTATTCATCAGAAAGCGATAATCACTTCCATTTATTTGAAAATTGGTAGGAAACTAATTCATTACTTTAATGGAAAAGAAATTTAAATGATTTCTATGTCCATTGTATTATTAAATGGAACAAGAGCTGTATTAAACACTACTTACACTAGTCTCCCCAGGTTTACAGTCCAAAACTCTTTTAAGTGACCGGATAGAATGCGTAACACATTCTTCAAACTGCGATGCCTAAAAGGAAAAAGAAGAATATGTAGATTACGTATAAAATCATTTATTACTTATACTTTTTAAAATTACTTATAAAATCACTTTTTATTTTTAATTAATTATACTTTCAAGTATTTTTCCACTTAAGGATAAAGAATTCAAGTTTGCCTACTACTTATTAGAGGGTTCAAGTACACAATAGTATATCTGAAACTGTGTATAAATCTAATATTATAATGTCATTGAGGTCCCTGAAATAATCTAACAAGCTTTTTCCAATACTGTGTCCTTTATTTTTCAGAATTCTTCATCCACCAGAACCAACGTATTTAAAGGGGATTACATTAAGGGCAACTTTCATAAATCAGCTTTCATTGAAAGTGCTCATTAATTGCAATCCTATTATAAAATATATCCTACAAATTCAGTGACAATACACTCTTTTCTATTCCCTTTAACAATTCTGTGATTTAGGTTAAAAATTATGGTTAATCATGAGAAAAAAAATAGCCTGTAAAGGTGAGTGGGGATTTGTATCCAGATTTTCTCAGTCTGAGTATGATATTCTAGCTCTTCACTCCTGTGAAGTCCCCCAGTTCCTTCAGATGTGGTTCCTCTGAGGCTATAGCTTCTAGTACTGATTGGTCTTCTTAAATAGATGGCACTTGATTTTTTTTCATATTTAATTTTCAGACATGCTAACCCAAATTTAACACCATATAATACCAATACTTGGGAAAAATAGTAATTTACCCACCAAACTGGTTAAGCTTTCATTATCAACAATCCAATCTTCCTTCTCAGCCAATTTTTTCACATCTGTAAAAAAGCAATAATGTCAAAACTGTTATCTTCGGCCTAGCATAAACCTACACTACGAACTGAAATGATTTGTCATTTAAGAATGTTGTCAATGTTATATTAAAAAATAATGGCAACAGCTTTTATACATTAAGCTTACTGCAAGCAAAGCAAGAAAACTCAACCTATATTGGAAATATTCATTAATTGTTATAATATCTTGGTTATGTTCACCACCTTAATCAAATAATAATAATGTACATTGTTCATTGAACTTGAAAATAGAATAGAATAGCAAAGTTGGGAGGGACCTTGGAGGTCTTCTAGTCCAACCCCGTTTTGGAAACAGGAAACCCTATACCATTGCAGACAAATGGTTATCCAATCTGTTCTTTAAAACTTCCAGTGTTGGAGCATTTACAACTTCTGGAGGCAAGTTGTTCCACTGATTAATTGTTTTAACTGTCAGGAAATTTCTCCTTTGTTCTAGGTTGCTTCTCTCCTTGGTTAATTTCCATCCATTGCTTCTTGTCCTGCCTTCAGGTGCTTTGGAGAATAGTTTGACTCCCTCATCTTCGTGGCAGCCCGAGATATTGGAGGACTGCTATCATGTCACCCCTTCTTTTCACTAAATGAGATGTTTGTAAGAGGCAATACAATTATGGAATGAACCATTTCCATATTCTACATACTTTTTAACTAAAAACTATAAAACAGAACTATCAGTAAGGTAAATTCAGAGGTACAGGTAGTCCTTGCTTACTGACTACTCATTCAGTGACTTTTCAGAGTTACAACGGTGCCAAATGAGATTTAAACCAATCCTCAAACTTGGGAGCAGCTGCAGTGTGACCACAGTAATGTGATCATGATTCATGTGCTTGGCAATTGGTATGCAATTATAAGAGATGCAGCGTCCAGGAATCACCCTTTGCAACTATCACAGCTGGCTTCTGACAAGCAAAATCAACAGGCAAGTTGGCAGGAAGTTGCAGGCTGCAATCACATGACTCTGCACTTAGCAACCATGGTGATTCACTTAACAACTGCAACTAGAACTGACATTGTAAGGTGGGCAGTCACACAATGTTTCATTTTACAACCCACTTTATACTTAGTGGGGGAGATGATGGTCCCAAACGCTATCAATAAGCAAGGACTATCTGTATGTGAAAATAAAATCACAGATGAGAATTTAAAAACAAACAAACAGTAAGAGATCATCACTGATAAGAAATTTTCAAAACAACAACTATTACAACCTTCAGCTGTATGTTGCAATGTAATCATTATACAATGGACTCTCAGGTCAAAAATGAGATCCTGGATGATTTGAAGCATATCGTTTGGTATTTCAAGTGCAGTAAGAGATTCATAGCGAAGCCTGGAAAGCCAAAAGAAAAGAAAGTAATTTATAATGAGACCACTTGTTTATTATGTGATTCAGATATCAAAGTATCCTGTGTAATGTGTGTGTGTGAATAGGAAAAAAAAATCTAAGTACTTCCTCCAGTGGAGCCCTTTCTTTTAGCAATGCCATACACCTACGAAAAGTCCCAATGATATTTAATACAATTGTAACCCAAAGAAATAGGATACAACAGCAGCGTAAAGTGAAATCTAGGTCTGAAAATGGCCATTTTCTTTATGACACAGCTCTCCCATGTATAGATAAGTAGTATAGTATCATTATCTTGTCAGCAGGCTAAGACGGTGACAGTAATTTCATCCTCAGACTATGGAGATATTCATACCTTTTCTTCCTATGAGTGCACATTATGATTTAGTTTCAAGTAATTTGGTAGTGAAAACACTAATGTTTTGAGTGCACAAACTTTTGCTTTCTGCCATAACTGCATTACAGCACTAAAAGCCAACTTTTGCTGAGAGAAGGATGGACCGTACTTTCGAGTAGTTCCCAAGTTCTCATAATTTTTATCATATTTTTGGGTTGGCCATCTTTATCATTTAGTCTTGAGTAAATGTTGACAGGCTGCAATTCTTAAACTCTGTTTTTCTGAGACTTTTCTGTCTCAAGCATGAGGAATAGTGATGGGTGGAAATGCCGGAATACTTAACTGTACAGGAATTTAAAGTTGACAATAGTCAATCTTCAGTGGATGCATTCAAGAGGTTTGTAAGATTTAATTTTGATTCCAGCATTGAGCAGGAGATTGGACACAATTACCTAAATGTCTCTTTCCAATTCTGTGACCATCCTATTTTTGTTGGTACTTTGTCTCAATCAGATCTGTAGTTTCGTAAAACCTCAAATTATTTGGGTCACACAGAATATTCAAAACTGGTTCAGAATAGATGGGACTTGCTGAAAGAAACCAAAACTGATGTTGATTTAAGATAAAACTAACCTAACACTTTGAATGACAAGGGGTAACCACTGACTAGAAAGCTCAGGTTTCATGTCCCAGCCCCCATATTCTTTTAGTTCATTTTCTTCAAGGCTGAATGGAAGCAGAGCACCACGTATCAGTTTGACCTGTGATTGCATCACTTGCTGAATCATCATCTAGGACAGAAAAGGAAATACAGTATGTTGAGCCAATGATAGTTGTACATAAACCATTGTATATTAAAACAAAGGAACATTCTCTTTGATAAAACAGTTCATTAAGTTCTGTCAGGACTGGGGTGAAGGTAGCAATTTGAAGGTAGGTTTGTGGAAGGTAGGTTTTTTTATTAGCCAATCTAATATTAGTCAATCTGATGTCCTGTTACCACAGAAGAGTTTTTGGCTGGGAGATTAGTCTTGCTAAGTTTTCGTTGTAATCAGACATCTGCCAGCAGTTAGGAAGTGGAACAGAGATAGGATTTATATCAGCAAAAGGTAACCAAAAAATACTCATAATAGGGTTCCAGGAACCAGTGGTGAAATCTATTTTTTTTCACCACCGGTTCTATGGGCGTGGCTTGGTGGGGGGGTCATGTGACTGGGTGGGCGGGCCAACTCAATTCACTCACGGCAAGGTGGGAAGCTGGCACTTGCTGTGAGTGACGTCGAGTTGGCCACTCCCATCCAGTCACATAACCGATGCTGTAGAGACGGCGATGCTGACTGCCTGCTGAATGCAGGCAAAACGTTAGTCGGAAATAAAGAAGGGAAAGAGGTGACGGCTGGAGGCTTCTGGCGCCGCTTTTTGCCAGAGTGAAGGGCCTGAGGCCATCACCTCTTTGCCAGCCGGAACGGAGCCGGGAATGACGGCTGGAGGCTTCTATCACCGGCAAAGAGGTGATGGTTGGAGGCTTCTGTCGCCGCTTTTTGCCGGAGCGAAGGGCCTGCAGCTATCACCTCTTTGCCGGCCGGAATGGAGGTGGGAGCGGCCGCAGCTGGAGGCAGGCAAGCTCCGGGGACAGGCAGGGTGGTGACCTGGCCCCTGCTTAGGCGCCCCGGAGCTCCCCATTGGGCTCAGCGGGTGGACTGCTGTGCTGCAAAGGTGAGGCCGGCGCGAGGGAACTACAAGGAGCAGGGGAAAAGGAAAAGCCCCCTTCCTTTGTGCCGGCCGCTCCGTTGCCCGTTTCGCCATTGCAACCCCATGTCACCCCCCAGATGCCCTCGCTTTCCCCCAATTCTCCAAGCATTTCTTTGCCTACCTTATGTCCAGCTCCATCGTGTTTCTCCGTCTTGAAATTCACTCAATCAATTCCAACTTCGTGAGATCTTTTCCTTTTTTGAGAAGTTGGAATTGATTCAACTTTTTAAAGGGAAACTTTCATTTCCCTGCACACGATGGCGAGAAGGAGAAAGAAACGCAATGGATCTGGGTAAAAGGTAGGCAAAGAAATGCTTGGGGAATTTGGGGAAAACGAGGGTATCTGGGCAGTGGCGGATGGGGAAAACTCTTCTGCCCACAAAGAGAAGAAGGGAAGAAGTTGCTTTGTGTGGTGACTAATTGCTTGGTAAACTTATATAGGCTGCTAATCCTATGCTGGGGTGGGGAGGCGAGATGAATAGTGGTTGGGCGAGTGGTGGGCGGGCGGGATGAGCAGGGGGCAGGGCAAGCGGGCAGGCAGGGGCGGGGCCAGCACATGACGCATCCGGCCCACGGGCTGGGAGTTTGACAGCCCTGCTCTATACTCTCAATGTTTCTGCACCTTTTAGCCTACTAAATCTTTACCGGCTGTCATCACTCAGTGAATATAGAAGGTGTTTGGAGAAGTCCTGATTGGAATTTGGATTGCAAGTATCCAAACAGCAAGTTTTTCTTCACTTGTTCTGCTGGATCCTGGATCCTGGCTTCATCAATTCCCCCCAGGCTTTTCCACATCCTTTGAGACTAAGCCCTACAGGGCCATTGCATTCAAATGCAGTTAAAATGTTAACGTATAAGGCTCGCTCCTGGTTTAAAAATATTTAAAATCACTTCTGATTTCCAAAACCATCTAATAAATGGATGCCTGCTCCTTTACCTTGAAATCATTTTGCCTCTGCCTGGCATTCTTCTTTGATCTTTCCATTTGGCCAGATTTTTCAGCAGTCTTATAAAAGAAAAAGAGATGCCAATCTTACTACATTAGTATTATCAGGAACAGATTAACTATTCTATGTATTCAATTTTAGTACATACAGAAGAGTCTAGTTACTGTAAGGATAGTTCAGCAAGTGGAAAAGAGTCTTTAAAATTGGATTAAATTAATATTCCAGCATGCTTCAATAAATTAACAGAGAACAAAACATTTTTCTTACTATATACTACTAAAAATGAGCTTGCTATACCGTATTCAAGTATATTCAATACATTCAAAGTATATTAAAAATATTGTTTTAGTATACAGTACAACATCCTTTCAGCCTTCCAAAAAACTAAATGTAGTCTGACTATTAAGAATGAACCAAAGAATATCCTCTTCCATTTAGAAATGTTTAGCTGAGCAAAGGAATCCCTGTCTATACATTTTGAATATATAAAAATTCTCTATTTTGGTGAATTCCTGATTGTGTCACAAAAGCTAGACCGCAAGATCATTAATTAGGGAAATCAAGGGAGAATGGGACTGGTTAATTAAAGTTATTTTTTTTAAATATGGGATTAGATTAGATGATCTCTGTTTCCTTTTAGATCTACAGAATCTATGAAAACTATAAATATATTCACCAAAATATTTCCCCTCTTCCCACTTTAATTTTGTTGAATAGGTCAACCCCTTCCTGTAGAAATTTGTGAGGTAAGCCCAACGGTTACATCTTGCACGTTCACCACATATATAAACAAGCCTCTTCATTTCAGTTACTAACTTTCTAAACCTAGTAAAACCATGGCAATCCTAAACCGATTTTTTGAAAAATATGCAGGTAGTGAGACTAAGTCATTCAGCTTCTTTATTACTGTTTTTTTTCCATGATTGCTCATTACTTTCATGACTAAATTATATCCTATGTGGGTTTTAAACACAAGTTTTATGAGAACTATTATGTCTGTGTTCAACTGGCTTCTTACTTTTAAGGTAACACAAACATGAGAAACAGCTGGCCAAAATGGAATGGAACATTTATATATTTTTGCACTACTTCCAAGCTTGAATATTGAACTTAAGCCTGGTTATCAAAGAATTGGAGATAAAAAGCAGTCATCTTCTAATTTCCTTAGCCCCAGGTGTCCATCAATGAGACAGAAGCATAGTAGAAAAAGCAGTTAATTTGTATTTGCTGCTGTGCAACTATCATTCAACTCTCAACACTTGATAGAAATGGCTGGGAAGAGCAGTTGTCATTCTTTAGCTGATTGTATAAATGCTGGCAGATTGGTAATAAGGGAGGGTCCTGTTTTATCGATATTGCACAGGGTGAGGTGAGCAATAGTACTAGTTAGTACTATCTCTTAAGAGCTTAATAGTGATGAACCATGGAAGCTGCTTAACAGTGTCATTTTTGATGCAGAAGGAATAGCAGAAGCAATCTATAAAGGAACAATAATATATTTATATTCTACTTTCCTTCTCATATCTCAATCTGCCTGCAATGCCCAATTCAATGACAGGTGAAGAGATGCTTTTTGGATTATGGGCACCTAGTGAACGTTATAGAAGTTTGAATCTGAGACCTCCCATTCTTATTCTAAATATCCCCCCCCAACTTCTCTGACCAGTTGGTTCTTTATGAAGAGATTAAAGAGATTAACAGATTAAGTCACACTTGATATTTAAGCAAAAAAATGTTTGAACAAACCAATCATTATTTTATATTCCCCATAAACTGCATATTGTCTAAGTACCAAATGCAAATACTCATACCTCACTAAATAAGCTTCCATTCACATAAGAAATCCAAAGTTTCCAGAAGTTGGGAAGTTGGCTTACTACAAGTTTAGTTAACTTTTCAACAAATGCTACTTGCTGAGGAGTTCTAAATCGCCAAACTGAAAAAGGTACAATACAAGATACAAATTCATTACTAGGAAATTGTTAAAGAGGAATTATAGTTGTGATTGACATCAAGAGTGGTAATTCATAAATGCTCAAGAAATAAATATGCTAAATAATGTTGAATAAGACTTAGCACCACACTGCTTCACTTAGCAAATTTAACTATCACAGAAGCACTCATAGTAAGAGTTTAATTAACTGACATTTGTGATTCAAAATAAATTAATCCAATTAGCTGCTCTTTAAAAATCTGATGTCAATATACCTAAATACAGCTATTTATCGTAAACCAAATTAAGACTACATAATGAGATAATGAGAACAGACATTCAACTGGGGAGACCTAACTAGTAATTCAAAGTTTTACCCAATGCATTATACAGTAGAACCTCTGGTCACGAACGGTTCTGACCACAAGCACATTGGGTTCCAACCAAAAAATTCACAATTTTTTTTTTCCGTGGCCGATTTCCCCTTCCATGCCATTTTTTTTGTAAGCGCCAAATTTCCAAAATTAGGTTCGGGTCACGACCAAATTGGGTTGCGACCAAAGTTATGAAATGAATTATGATCATGCCCAGAGGTTCTACTGTACCAGCAAGGCAAATTATTCTTCCATGATTTGCAGAATGGAAAGGAAATCCAACACACAAAACTATAATATGATCATGACTGGACTTACTGTCATAACAACTGGACTGAGTGCTACTGCCTCTTTTCAACGAGGCACTCTGACTGAGATGGCCAAGTGAAGATGGGCGAACTTCACTGTCCAAATCGAGCAGTGGACTATGTATCAATGGATTGACTAAATGGAAAGTATATTAATTATTGTGTTAGTTAATATGCAGTATTAACCTTTATAATTTGCTCTTATCCACTAAACAAAAAACTCACGACGTATATAATTCTTGCAGCTGATTGCAACAAACAGGATTGGTTTTCTTTAATCATACATACATATATACATTGCCTAATATATACCAAATCAGAAACTCTACTTGATTGCATTTCTTATAGTCAGCAAGAATTGAGGAAAATAAAGAAAAAAGTTGGTTTTACAGCTGAGACTAGAATTTTCATTGCTAAAGACGGCTCTCATTAAGTCAGCTGTGCCTGATTTTTGACCTTTACGCCACGGTTGTTAAGTGAATCACATCACTGTTAAGTGAATCAGCTTCTTCCATTGACTTTGCTTGTTGGAAGCCGGCTGGGAAGGTTGCAAATGGCGATTACGTGACTCCAGGTGGTGGCAACCCTTGTAAATATAGGTAGTCCTTGACTTACAACAGTTCATTTAGTGACCATTCAAAGTTACAACGGCACTAAAAAAAGTGACTTACCAACGGCTTTTCACAGTTACAACCATTGCAGCATCCCCATGGTCACATTATCAAAATCCAGATGGCAACTGGTTCATACTTATGATGTTGCAGTGTCCCAGGGTCATGGGATCCACTTTTGCGATCTTCTGACAAGCAAAGTCAATGGGGAAGCCAAGATTCACTTAACAACTGGGATACTAACTTATCCACTGCAGTGATTCACTTAACAATTGTGGCAAGAAAGGTCTTAAAATGGAGTCAAACTCATTTAACAAATCTTTCACTTGACAACAGAAATGTTGGGCTTAATTGTGCTTGTAAGTTGGGGACTACCTGTACATGCCAGTTGCCAAGTGCCCAAATTTTGATCACAGATACTTATCCCATATCAGGAACTCCAATATACCCTAATATACTGATATTTGAGTGCTTTTCTTATAGTCAGGAAGAACTGGGGAAAAATTATAACTAAAACGTACAAGATATAATTCTGCAGTATTTCCATATAGCATACATATTTGTGCATAAAGGTTCCATAATTTAATTTCACATGATGATATAAAAGAAATGAAACAAATATTAAACCCTTTAATCTTTTCTGTTCTCTATGTTAGAAGGTCAAGTACTAGAGAATAATAGTTGCCTTCATAGTCTTGCTTATCCATTTCTAATAAGCATTTGCCTGATTTAATGGAAACTGGAAGTTGAATTAGGTGATCCAATGTAATACAAGTGTTCTTTAAAGTGATACTTTAAAAAGCCCCATAATGTAAACAGGTGATACGGATACCAAGAAATTCTTTGAAATATCAATCAATAAAGCAAGATTAAAGTGAGTTACTGAATGAGCCATTTTTGTCTGTTTGGGGACCACAATAAGAGATTTTGACTTTCCCAAGGATCACGAGAGAGCATGGTAGTAATAATGTGATAGCATTATGGAAGATAGGATCAAATCAAATTCCCCCCCCCCCTTTTTAAAATATATATTTTTAGTTTGAGGGAATGTTGTGGGCATGTAAATAGAGGTTATTTTGATCTTTTATTATTATTATTATTATTTTTTACATTTATATACCGCCCCATTCCGAAAACTCGGGGCGGTTTACAACTTATAAGCAATACTCTTACATCAGTATATTAATCCAATATACCTCAGAATATGCTGAGCTTACAACCCTAACGGAGCCTAATGCTAACACTAATAAACGGGTGTTGTCTAGTTTTATGAACTTTTTTTTGGGGGGGGGGTTGAGCAAACATAGATACTCCTCGACTTACCACAGTTCACTTAGTGACTGTTCCAACTTACAGCAGCCCTGGGAAAAAAAGTGAGTTGTGAGTGGTGCCATTTTTCACACGACCGTTTCAGGTCATGTGACTTAACATTCAGATGCTTGGCAATTGACTCATATTTATGACAACCGCACTGTCCCCGGGTGTGGGTGTGTGTGTCACGTGATCCCCTTTTATGACCTTCTGACAAAGTCAAGGGGGAAATTCAGTTAACAACCTTCTTACTAATTCAACCGTTGCAGTGATTCGCTTAACGAATTTCTCACTTCGCAACATACATTTTGGGCTCAATTGGGGTCGTTCGTTGAGGACCGCCTGTGCAGGTAGCTCCTCGAGCTACGACCCACAATGGAGCCCAGGATTTCCGCTGCCAAGCGAGACGTACGCTGAGTGAGTTTTGCCCCGTTTGACGACCTTCCTTACCGCAGTTGTTAAGCGAAGCACTGCAGTTCATAAGTTAGTTTACCCAGTGCTTAAGGAAATCCGGCTTCTCCGTTGACTCTGCTTGTCAGAAGGTCGCAAAAGGGGATCGCGTGACCCCGGGACACAGCAATGGTCATAAATAGGAGTCAGTTGCCAAGCATCAGAATTTTGATCACACAATCGTGTGGATGCAGCAACGGACATAACTCGGAAAAACGGTCATAAGTCACTTTTTTCAGTGTCGTTGTAACTTTGAACGGTCACTAAACGAACTGCTGTAAGTTGAGGATTACCTGTAATATTATTTATCTCTCTCTCTCTCTCTCTCTCTC